>ML834175.1:56108-83305 GCA_009831015.1 Picea engelmannii | reverse complement strand
ATTAGCTTTAAGATCCAACTAATTACTGTATCTTCAAGATATTCTTCTCATGCAATAACATCTTAATATTCAGCTTCAAAAAGTGTAGAAACTTTCCCCTAGGGCCTTTGAAGAAATACCTCTCTGCTTGACTATATGATTCCACTATGTCAATAGAAAATTCAGTAATGTACCCTCCAATAGTGTTGTCAAACCAGAGATCCACTGCCCTTGATACCACGTTATCAACTTTATTGACTTTCTTAATCAATTTCGATGTCCAAACCACAGGTGGTCTAGATCTGATTTCAAACTGAGTGTCTGCTAGTCTGGCTAACCACTCGTACAACTCCTCATGAACTCCAGCAAAGAAAATCTTGTGCACATCAGTAAAGATGTACCTCTCCAAGCATTCTTTTGTACTAATGTTAGGGTTCTTGTTCTGAGCTATGACGAAGTCCCTTTCTTGTTCTTCTATCCACCTATGAATCTCTATCTTCGATGGAAACCACCTTGACATTCCCTCAAGAAGATCCTGGTCCCGACAACGCAACCATTTGTTGGTATAGGAGAAGACTTAGGGTTCAACTCTAACAACGCACCAACAAACCCTAACTACTGGACCTTATGGAAACATCTGTGAAGAAGATGAAGTCTCACTCGAAGTAGCAATAGGGGGGGTTGCAGGACACAAGTGTCTACAACCAGAGGAAATTCAAGATGATTCTAAAACAACAACGCAAAATAACCTAGAAATTCTTAACAATATTAGGCTTAACTTCACGAAGTTAGTTATATCTTCTTATCTTCAATAGGAAAAATAATAGTGCAATAACAGTATAAAGGATAGAAAATGACACAGCATCAACCACATACAACAATATTTTGTGTGGTTCACCCTCTCCCTAGGGCTATGTCCACAAAACTTTGTTTATCGATTGACTAGATGAAAATATATAGTTCTATCTGTGCACTCAGCTACATATCCTTCTCTCTCTTCCTCTTTATTCCCTATCCCTGTGCACCCAGCTGCAAAGTAGATCTTCACACCCAACTGAAGACCCAAAATACAAGAATACTCTAAAACACAACACTTCTACATCTCAATACCACTCTTGCCTCCCTGCTCTCAACTCTTCTTGACCTCTATTTATACATTCCATGACTCTTAGAAAACCCTAGAACAAAGCCCAGGTGTACAAAACCCTAAATCCTCATTCCCAAAACCCTAGATCCACATAACCCTAATTTTAAGGACTTCGTCGACCTATTCCTCCTTCTTCTCTGCGAGGTGCTCCAAAGTACCCATTAATGTCTTCTTCTGCTTGTTGACTTGTCTATGGTCTATCTTCTTTGTTGCTTTGTCTTCCTTGATTTTTTCTTTCAATGACTTGCTTTCCTTTACTTTGTTCCTTCTTTTATGCATCTTTAACCACTTCGACCCTTCCTCGGTTTGTGTGCCTTCGACGCACTTCATACTTTGTCTTTCTTCTTCCTTAATCTTTGCTTTCTTCCTTAATACATGACCAAGGGCCAACATGCCATGATAGAATAGAGGAACTACTCTCAGAGTTCAACAACTATAGTGATTCTCAGCTTCAGAGGAATTTCAGGTGTAGAGTCTCAGTCCTAGAGGAACAGTTGCAGAAAGAGTAGAGGACATACTCTCAAGCAGCGAGACAAATAGTGCTTTGCAGAAAGCACATAAAGCTAGCACATTATTGTGCAAATTAATTTGTAGCTAAACAAATGTACCAGGTTGGTATAATGTGATGTGAAAATTTGGTTTCCAAAGTACATGATAGGAAGACTCATGTCTGCAAGTTGAAGCAAGCTCCAAGACCTTGGTATGGCAAGATTGATAGTTTTCTGATGAGCTTGGGCTTTACCAAGAGTAAAGCTGATCCCAAACTTTACTTCAAGATTGGGAATGATAGACCAGTTATATTGTTGTTATATGTGGATGACTTATTCTTGATAGATGAAGAAAATCTCATCACATATTGCAAGAAGAAGCTCGTTGCAGAGTTTGAAATGAAAGACCTAGGCCTGATGCATTATTTATTAGGTCTTGAAGTCTGACAGAGCCCAGAGAAGATCTCCCTTAACCAAGGGAAGTATGCAGTTGAAATACTAAAGATATTTGACATGATAGAATGTAAATCCATGAACACACCCATGGAAACAATTTTGAAACTCCTGGTTGATATTTCGTCAGAGTTGGTTGATGTTACTCTATAGAGAAAAATGATTGAATCATTGATGTATCTGATGAATACCAAGCCAAATATATGCTTTGTTGAGAACACCCTTAGTCAATATCTAATAGAGCCCAAATGTGTTCAATTTTTAGATGCAAAGCATGTGATGAGATACCTCAAGGGTACGTTGGATAATGTTCTTCGTTATACTGGAGATCATGACTTCAGACTATATGGTTACACTGATTTAGATAGGGCTGGAAGTGCTTCAGATAGAAGGAGCACTTTAGGATGTTGCTCCAGTCTGGGGTTAGACATGACTCCATGGAAAAGAAGGAAGTAATCTAGTATTTCTCTCAACACGACAGAAGTGGAATACGTTGCAGCATGTTATGCCAGTTGTGAATCCATATGGCTTCGAAAGTTGTTGACAGTTCTGTTCAATTTGGAGATGGAAGCCAATGTGATTCTATGTGAGAAACAAAGTTGTATAAAGATGATGGAGAACCCATTGTTCCATGATAAATCGAAGCACATAGAGATCGGGTATCACTACATTCGTGATATGGTGCAGAGTGGAGTTGTAAAGCACCAATATGTTGGCACAGATGAGCAGGTTGTAGATGTGTTGACCAAGCCTCTGTCTCTGTGAAGTTTTCATATTTACGAGATAAGATTGGTGTTGTCTGAAAGGACCTCCCTCAAAATGGGGAGTGATGTTGATGATACTATGGTATCCTGACCAACAACAAGTAGCTCCGTTAGGATTTTATATCCTAGGGGATTGATCATCCCTAGGTAGATCACGAAGGTCCAGTAAGGATGGTCTGTTAGAGTACCTGTGCATGTATATTCCAGTTGTGGTCATTAGAGGTAGCTCCATTAGGATTCTACATCCTAGGGAATCTTATGATTCGTGGGAAGATCCCGAAGTTCCGATCAGGACAGTCTGTCAGAGTACCACGTGGTAGCTTGTTAGGATTTTATATCCTAGGGAATCTTATGATTCCTGGGAAGATCTTCAAGGTTTGGTAAGGACAGTCTGTCAGAGTTCCACAAAATGTTGTTGTTGAACCTGCCTCATACTGTTTCCATATGATGATGTTGTTGTATCAGCCTTGTGTTGTTGATGTTGTTGTCTTAGCCTCGTGTTGATGATGATGTTGTTGTATCAGCCTCGTGTTGTTGATGTTGTTGTCTCTACTTCGTCTTGATGATGATGTTGTTGTCTCAACCTCGTGTTGTTGATGTTGTTGTGTCAGCCTTGTCCTAATGATGATGTTGTTGTCTCAGCCTCGTGTTGATGATGTTGTTGTCTCAGCCTCGTGTTGTTGATGATGTTGTTGTTCCAACCTGGTGCTATTGAAGATGTTGTTCCAACCTTGTGGTGTTGATGATATTGTTCTAGCTTTGTGTTATTGATGTTGATGTTTCAACTTCATGTTCTTGAGGACAAGACTCCAAGTTCCAGGTTTGATTGATTAAGTTTATAAGATTCAAATTTACACATGTCAAGTTTGATAACTACCTCATAGTTGAGATAGAAATCTTTAAAAAAAATTATACTTGGTAGCATGTGAGCATTATTAAGATACATGCTTATTGTAATCATTTACCAGATATAGCGAACATCTCCTTTAGGAGAAACTTCTTGTTTTGATGTTAGGTTACCATGAAAGAATGATTCATCACAACACTAGAAGAGTGTTGCTCTCATTATTATTGTACTTCTTACTATTTACCCTTATTTTAGGCAGGTCACAAGTGATAGCTCTAAAGGAGCTACTGTGACGATTGTTCCTGCTATTGTTTTATTATTCATATAAAGAATATTATCCTTGTCTGTTGTTTGTCCCTTGTTTTTCTTGTTCCGGGTAGGTCAGAGGTGATAACCCTGAGGAAGCTATAGTGATAGTTGCAGGAAGCAACATATTAGATGAGAGATGGAGCATACTATCCAAGTTGTATACATGAAAGAATACATCCATGTACCAAAGAAGATGAAGAATAAGCTACTTTTGAGATATGTAATATCTCATATGGAGATTGATTGTAAGGAGGAAAAGGCTCAAAAGATGACCGAACATTAGAATAGATCTCACAATAGACTTGGTCAAAGGATAATAAATCCACCTTCACAGGAAGCACAATTCGTTTGAAGTCAGACTCAACTTTTCATATTAACACTTGGTACTCAACGCCAAGTATATCCTACAGAGACTATGAAGTTTTTGTAGATTCAGAATAAATCAAGACTCAGAGTAAGCTTGATCTCAAAAAGGATTAGATGAAGAGACATCTTCTAGGACTGGCACACAAAAGACATGAGTTGGGAAGACTAGAACATAGCTTCAGAGACCTCTAGGAGACATGAAATCTCTTGGGAAGATTCCCTTGTTTCAGTAACAGAGAAGGAAGCCAGTCAGAAGGACTGGGATATGGATTTTTCCTTAAGACTAGAAAGGAATTCAATGGTGACTTCCAAGATTGATATAATAGATCAAGCATGTTGCAGATAATAGTATAAAGATGTACAAAGCCTGATCTGTGTCCAGAGGATTCTCCCAGCAAGAGGGAGAAGACTATGACAATACACTTGCTCAAGTTTTCAAAGAAATAGTTCCAGTATTCATGAAGACAACTAGAACAACCATGATTCTGATATAGTATGAGATTCAGGGGGAGCAGTCCATGTATTTGAGATTGAGTTACCTCCATGAAAGAAGAAAAGCTACCTTCAGTATCAGTTACCGAGCCACTCTTAGTTTCATATGAAGTTGTTGCCATGATAGAATAGAAGAACTACTCTCAGAGTTTAGCAACTATAGTGATTCTCAGCTTCAGAGAAGTTGCAGGTGCAGAGTCCCAGTCTCATAGGAACAGTTGCAGAAAGAGTAGAGGACATACTCTCAAGCAATGAGATAGATAGTGCTTTGTAGAAAGCACATAGAACTAGCACATGATTGTGCAGATTAAGTTGTAGCTGAACAAATGTACCAGGTTGGTACAATGTGATGTGAAAATTTGGTTTCCAAGGTACAAGATAACAAGACTCATGTCTGCAAGTTGAAGTAATCTCCAAGACCTTGGTATGGAAAGATTGATAGTTTTCTGATGAGGCTTTACCAAGAGTAAAGTTGATCCCAAACTTTACTTCAAGATTGAGAATGATGGACTAGTTATATTCCGGCTATATGTGGATGACTTATTCTTGAAAGATGAAGAAAATATCATCACAGATTGCAAGAAGAAGCTCATTGTAGAGTTTGAGATGACAAAACCTAGGTCTGATACTTTATTTCTTAGGTATTGAAGTCTGTCATATCCCAAAGAAGATATTCCTTAACCAAGGGAAGTATGCAGTTGGAATACTGAAGATATTTTACATGATAGAATGTAAATCCATGAACACACCCATGGAAACAATTTTGAAGCTCCTGGTTGATACTTCGTCAGAGTTGGTTGATGCTACTCTATACAGACAAATTATCAGATCATTGATGTATTTGATGAATACCAAGCCAGATATATTCTTTGTTGAGAACACCTTGAATTAGTATCTGGTAGATCCCATACGTGTTCACCTTGTAGATGAAAAGCAGGTGATGAGATACCTTAAGGGTATGTTGGATTATGGTCTCTGTTATACTGGAGATCATGACTTCCGACTGTATGGTTATACTGATTCAGATAGGGCTGGAGTGCTTCAGATAGAAATAGCACTTTAGGATGTTGTTTCAGTCTGGGGTTAGCCATGACTTCATGGAAAAGCATGAAGCAATCTAGTATTTCTCTCAGCACGACAGAAGTGGAATACATTGCAGCATGTTCCGGCAGTTGTGAATCCATATGGCTCTGGAAGTTGTTGACAGTTCTGTTCAATTTGGAGATGAAAGCCACAATGATTCTATGTGATAACCAAAGTTGTATAAATATGATGGAGAACCCAGTGTTCCATGATAAGTCGAAGCATATTGACATCTAGTATCACTAAATTCGTGATATGGTTCAGAGTGGAGCTGTAAAGCTCCAATATGTTGGAATAGATGAGCAAGTTGCAGATGTGTTGACCAAGCCTCTGTATCGTGTGAAGTTTGAGTACTTCCGAGACAAGCTTGGTGTTGTCCGGAAGGACCTTCCTCGAAAAGGGGAGTGGTGTTGATGATACTATGGTATCCTGACCAACAATGGGTAGCTCTGTTAGGATTTTATATCCTAGGGGATTGATCATCCCTAGGTAGATCCCGAAGGTCTGGCAAGGACGATTGATGATGATGTTGTTGTCTCAGCCTCATGTTGTTGATGTTGTTGTGTCAGCCTCGTGTTGATGATGATGTTGTTGTCTCAGCCTCGTGCTAATGATGTTGTTGTCTCAACCTCATGTTGATGATGATGTTGTTGTTCTAGCCTCGTGTTGTTGATGATGTTGTTCCAGCCTCGTTTTTTTGATGATGTTGTTCCAGCTTCGTGCTATTTATGTTGATGTTTCAGATTCATGTTGATGATGATGATGTTACTTTAGCCTCACCCTGATGAGGATGAAGATGTTAATTTAGCTTCATGTTGTTGTTGATGATGATATTACTTTAGCCTCATGTTGATGAGTATGAAGATGTTATTTCAGTTTCATGTTGATAATGATGATGATGATGATGATGTTACTTCAGCTCCATGTTGTGGATGATGATATTGATGATGAGAAAAACTTCCTATGATTTGTATATGTGTCAGTCAGTGTTCTAGATGTTGATGATCATGTTTCCCTCTCTTTCTCTTGATGATGTTGTATTGGTTCATGTCAGTAGAATACCTTTCTCGTTAAGGGGGAGTGTTGAAATATTATAACTTCGAAGAATATTCTAATTATATTTGAGTTATTATCTTATAGATCAAATCCCCTTTTGTGGATTGATCATGTCAGGTCTTGTATAAGATCAAAACCCCTTTTTTGGATTGGTCAAACCATATTTATATGGTGGTATTTGTAAAGTTGGACCCTAGTGTTTATAAAGTGGTTTTAACCACTTTTAGAAGAAGTCGACCCTAATGAGTGAAGAGACATAACCCTAATGCCTCCTCAACTAGTATTTATATGTGAGGATGGTGCCTCAGTTGTACACTCACACACACACACACACACACACACTCTTCTAGTGCGCATCATTTGAAGGAAGTTGTAGTTGCAGGAGGAACGAGAAGAGAGTCACATGCTTAGTCCTAGTTTATTCTTGGTGTTTTGGTCTTAGTCTTGGCATTGTATTGTCAATCTATTATTGAGGATTTTTTTGCTCGGTTTTCTCCCCCATGAGGGTTTCCTAGGATAAAATGTTGCATACCTTGCGATTGTGTTTCTTTCAGTGATCTTGTTTATGCTATTGTTTCAGAAATGCATTGAATTCTCATGTAATTTGGAAATAACCTAATAACAATACTAAAACTTAATAATTTTGGCCAAGGCTAGATAGGGAGTATAAGGATATACATCCCTATCCTCGTTTCCACCACTTTACCAAGCTTTTTTGCAAGGGTCTAGTTGAGGAAGTAAGAGGATTTACAACCCTCATCTTCAAACCCTAGCTAGGTTACTTGCTTTGGGAAGTAAGAGGATTTCCACCTCCAAGTATTTAGTAACCCTAACTCCTTCTTGACCCCATTAACCCATAACTAAAGGCACTAGTCTTGCATTGGAGAAACAAATTATTGCATTGGGAAATGTGATTTCTTGTCATTTTTAGTTCTTGCAATTTGGATTGTGTTCCTTGTGCCTTGGGCACCTCACAGACACTAGGGCATCCCTATCAAAGGGTTACTTCTTGATGTTGTTATAAAATTTCTTCTTCATCCATTAGGGTTGCAAAAACCCTAACTCATTTACTTGAATAACTCCCTAATCAACCATTGGAATTTTCCCAAAGTTTGCACACTTACTCTTCTTGGTCTCAAACACTTTTTGGCAAAGTTTGGAGGGTTTTCAGTGCCTGATTTTCTTGTTTTAATACATTGAATGTTACATCCATAATGTTGAATTTTAATGCTTAGCTCATGCACAAGTAGTTTATTTCATTTAGCGTGTAGTTGAACCCTAAACAATGCATCAATACCATACATAGTTGTTGCAATAAATAAAATCACAAGAAGAATAACCATGCCAAAGAACACAAGAAGTATCCTAGGAAAACCCTTCTCAACCAAGGGAAAAACCCAACAATCCTTTGCTATATTCTCCAGAGAAGATTCCCCACACCATAAACCCTATATGCACACAAGAGGGTACTCTACAACCTTGAAACTAGAGCCCAAGAGAGGTGCGCACTTTAGTCATACAAGTAGGTCTGAAATTATGAGATGACAAGTGAGTGAGTGTAATCCACAATGGGGATCCACTCTTATTTATACAAGTCTTGACACAACAAAAGGTGTGTCTATTGGCACAACATGGTCGACCTCTTTAACTCAATAATATAATTAATCATTACACAATATTAATTATCTTTCACATGGTGGGCTGACTTGTACCCTTTTCAACATAAATTAGGGTTACAACAAATCTTACTCTCAGAAAATATAACAAGGATCTATCTCATCCTCTAGTGCTCAGCCACTAGGGACATGTCCACCTGTGCTCAGCCAAAGGGACGTCACTCTCAATAGATCATTCAACTGAGTCCACAGGAGTACCATCTGGAGAGCCATCTCAAACCGACTCAACTAAGTCCATGAGAGTACAAGGCAGGAGACCATCTCAAGCCAACTCAACTCAGTTCAGAGGAGTACAAGGCAGGAGACCATCTCAAGTCATCTCAACTCAGTCCAGATGAGTAGACAAGAGACCACACATCATCACAACTCAGTCCAAAGTCTGACGCACACCCATCACATGGGCACACCCAAAAATTGAGCTCTCTCTCATAGATGTCTCAACTCAGTCCAGAGGATAATGATATGGAGGATGTCTCATGAAGCTGCAATAAAAAACACTCCCTCTCAGCTAGGGAGGCATTCTCCACCAGGTCAAGCCTCTCACGGAAGTACTCGAACTTTGTCTTGGCAAGTGGTTTGGTGAAGACATCTGCAACCTACTCATGTGTAGAAAGGTAATGCACATGTACTGCTTTATTCTACACCATATCTCTGATATACTGGTATTTGATCTCAATGTGTTTCAATTTATCGTGAAACACAGGATTCTCTAAGAGCTTCACACAACTCTGGTTATCACAATGAATAACGGTGGAATCCATCTCATGACCAAATAAATCTGCAAGGAGCTTGCGAAGCCACACTACTTTGCGGACTGCCACACATAACGCTATGTAATCTGCTTCTGTGGTACTCAAAGCCACAGAGATATGTTTCCTACTGCACCAGGAAACTATGGAAAATCCAAAAGTAAAACAACAACCAGATGTTCCCTTCTGATCCATTGCACTCCCTGCCCAATCTGCATCGGCATATCCCTGCAATCTCATGTCTACACCAGAGGCATATCTCAGGCCATATCCAACTGTGCCTCGTAGATATCTCAACATATGCTTCATTGCTATCTAGTGACTCTGTCTCGATTAACTCATAAACTCACTGACTACATTCATTGGATAGCATATATCAGGTCTGGTGTTAACCAGATATATCAATGATCCAATCAGTTTTCGGTAAATATGTGGATCAATCTCGCCTAAATCAGTAGAAGCCTTGTTCATTTTCTTCAGATCCATCACCATCGGTGTAGGCATGGACTTGCAGTCTGTCATACCGAATTTCTTTAATATCTCCACTGTATATTTTCCTTGAATCGGGAAAATCTCATTAGTCCTCTGACACACTTCTAGTCCCAATAAGTAGTGCATCATATCAATGTCCTTCATCTCAAATTCAGAATTCAATGCACGCTTGCATTCAATAATAAGACTTTATGAACCGGTGAGGAATAAATCATCAACATACAGAACCAAAGTCAGGCACTCGTCACCAATACTATGGTAGTATAGGCTGGGATCAACAACACTCTTGTTGAAGCCCAAACTCATCAAGTATCCATCAATCTTCCCGTACCAAGCACAAAGTGTCTTCTTTAGTCCATACAGAGATTTCTTCAACCTACACACATGAGAATCCTCATATATCATGAATCCATCTGGCTGCTCGACGTAAAGTTCTTCCTAAATCTCACCATTGAGAATGGTTGTCTTTACATCCATCTGATGTAGTCTCCAATCGATGGATGTTTCTAGGGAAATAATCATACAGATGTAAGTGTATCAGGCAACAAGAGAAAATGTCTCCTCATAATCAATTCCCTCCACCTGAGAGAATCCTCTAGCCACGAATATTGCTTTGTACTTCTCGACACTTCCATCAGCTGGATGTTTGATCTTGTAGATCCAATTGGAAGTCACCATAGACTTCCCTTCCAGTCTCAGAACAATATCCCACACATCATTCTTCATTATGGATTGATACTCTTCTGTTATGGCATCTTTCCAAACATGCTAACCTATTGCTTCTCCATGACAAGAAGGCTTTGTATCAATGATGTGGCTCATGGCTGAAACATAGATCAAAAATCTCTGTGGTCACTTTCTCTCTCAGAATGTACCACAAGGAGTTGCATGTCCCTCTGCCTCCTGCAAATTCTGTCGAGCTCAGGTAGGCATTTTATGGACTACTGCAATGTCTCTGGGAACATCAAATGGAGCTACAGGATCAATTGGATCAACTGGATCAATGATTGTCTCCCTCTAAACTGTTGAAGGGGGAGAAGGTAATGTCTCTTCTTTCTTGTCAAATAATTTGAATCCCTCCAGAGTCGGAAGGATAAACATCTGTCCTAGAGGAAATTGTGACATCATCATTTTCCTGTGTTGCTATCCTGGAGACATCCCATGTCTTCTCAGGTCCTCTACTTCCTCTACAGTACTTTGTTGGCCTCCTGTACAAGGATAATAACCAAGATGATCTCTCGTAGGGATAACAATAAAAATGGCATCATGTACTAGGATAATAACCAACCAAGAACATTTGGACTCCTGTACAAGGGATAATGGTATAAGTTATGAGGGTTTCTATACTAGGGATAATACCCTTCATTATCAAAATGCAAGCAACTACAGGGTAATGATTAAATCAAATAAGGAATGTAGTACATAACTTACATTAGTCTACAATCATGCTCAATCTTGCTTTTGGTCCTCTTGAGAAAGCTGAGATATGAAGAAGAATGCCTCATCTTTTATTTCTTCATCTCTCTGATGTGGTTCTGAATCGACATCTGCAATGAATGCATATTGTCTTCCTTTCTTCCTGGTAGGACAATTTCTTGCAATGTGTCCATACTTGTCACATCTGAAACATTGAATCCTTGAAAATGTATTTTTATATATTCATGACCTGAAGTTGCATATATTTTCTCGTCTTTGAATGCTTTGCCAAAACTTCTTCTATTTCCTCTTCCTCTCTTTGCATGAGAGGCAAGGGTTTGATTGTCATCATGATCAAAGTCTTGCACTCCTCTGGCTATAAGTATGGTTTCTTCCTAGGTGCAGTCTGTCCATGGACGATCAAATCTAGGTAGATTTTGTCTTCCACTGATACTTTGAAGAAACGGTTCTCAATGTCTTGGTAGAGCATTAAGAGTAGTCATGACAAGTTCTCTGTCTGATATGGTTTCTCCAATGGCACCTAGATGATCTATGATCTCTGAAATATTCATGAAGAAGGTAGCAACAATGTCAACTTTTTTCATCTTGATATGTTAAATTTGGTTCTTCAATGTAAGGGCTCTGAGGGTGTTGTTACCCTCAAACATATTCTTCAAAGCATCATACATCTCATAAGTTGTCTTTAGGGTAGCAATATGAGGTGGTAGATGATCTCTTACTGAATAGATGATTATCTTCCTTGCTTTGACGTCATATACCTTCCAATCATCCTTCTCTTCATCGGTAGTTGTTTATGGTAGATTATTTATATCAAACTTAATAGGTCATCCTCTTCTAGGGTAATCTGTAGTATTGATTTCCAAGAATTGAAGTTCCTTGATCCATCAATCCTATCTTCCACCAAAGTTATGTTCCTCATGGTTTGCAGATTCTTCCACAAAACCTAACAGCTAGGCTAGGCTAGAAACCTTATGTTTTGTTGGACTTATGATTTCCAATAATAAGCCTTGCAAAGTCAGAAGGACACTGGTGAGCTGAAAAATCCTTCAATGAGATGTAGAAACCCTAAAACCGAAATTTTGCAGAAAATTACGGAAACCCTAGGGCCAAAAATAAAAAGTTATTTGATTTGTAATTTGAGAGTCTTTGGAGGTTCACTAAAGGAGGTTGTACACTCATATGCAAGAATTATCCCCAACGCTCAAGTGTAAAGTGTTGAAACTGGAAAAAGAGGAAGGGTCATTTTTGCAGTTGCAGCATGAAGGTGATGATTGGCTCTTTAATAGCTTGTGCAATGGTCTCTTCAGGAACTCTGCTCTAATACCATGTTGAATTTTAATGCTTAGCTCATGCACATGCATTTTATTTCATTTAGAATGTACTTGAACCATAAACAATGCAACAATACCATACACAAGTGTTGCAATAACCAAGATCACAAGAAGAATAACCATGCACAAGAACATAAGAAGTATCCTGGGAAAACCCTTCTCAACCAAGGGAAAAACCTAGCAATCCTTTGTTATATTCTCAAGAGAAGATCCCCCACACCATAAACCCTATATGCACACAAGAGGGTGCTCTACAACCTTGAACTAGCACCCAAGAGAGGTGCACACTTCAGTTGTACAAGTAGATATGAAATTATGAGATGACAAGTGAGTGAGTGTGATCCACAATGGGGATCCACTCTTATTTATACAGGACTTGAAACGGAAAAAGGTGTGTCTATTGGCATTGTTATCGCTCAATTTGTACTTATTCCAAAGGAAAAGGTTAAGGGAAGGCAAATTGGTGTAACATAAGGTTATCCTATCATTGTCTCCTCAACAGGATACCTCTTTCTCTTTAGGGTTGATGGCCCAGGGGAGACGTCCCCGGTGACCTAGGGGTTTGAGAAGGAAAAGGTTAAAGTGTCTATAAAAGTATCCCCTCTCACAAGTCACACTGATTAGAAAGTCCCAAGGTTTTAATCAATGAAGTAATGAAGTGCTTAGATGTACCTGCCGAGAATGAAGCAATAAGAAAATGTATCTTTTGCAAGTACAACTTGTTGTTAGTACTACATAAAACCATGGACTTATCAATAAAATCAATAGTTAAAGTATGATGAAGCAAACATAATTTAATAACAACAATGTTATAAAGATAACAACTTCACAATAAGTTCCTTAAAATGGCTTCACAATGACCAAGAATAATCACTAGGAAGTGTATAAATCAACTTTTCAATTGCTTTTAGTGCTGCAATAGATGGTTGTAGATTACTTTAGTAACAATGACAAGTATGTTAGTAGATTATTCTATTCTAGGGTTAGGAATAGTTAGTAGAGAGCTTAAGGTAAAAGTTTTGATGGTGCTTTTCATCAATCACTCAATTGTAAGGCTTAGATCAATGCTTTTAGGGTAAATGGAGTCTCTTTTAGCAGCGAAAATCTTGAAGGAGCAAATTGATAATAAGAGAGCTAGAGACAAGAAGGTTAATGATTAAAGTGTTCGTAGCCCAAGGCTTCAATCACTAAATATTAGGGGTAAAATGGCCACTAGGAAGTAGGTAACTGTAGGCCCTAGCGATTTTCCTCCTTCTTTAGCTCAAAGATGAAGTAGATGACGGCTAGATTTAGCAAACGATGCTAGGGTGTTGCAATGGAAAGGCCCTTAGCACAAAGCTTCAAGAAAATAGAGTTTCTAGAATAATCTAGTAGGTGAAAGTTATTAAGGAAAGAACAATAACATGTGCTTTAGCCTCCTAGGGTTTTAAGCTAACAATTTCATAATCTTAGAATAAATGCAAGATAAATACACCATAACCATTCAATGAAGAAGAATTGCAGAAAAGAATCATCTAGCAATAGGCCTAGTTGAACACTTCCACCAGGAAAAATGATAAAACACACAAAAAATAGCCTCCTTCAAGAAGTGCACACCAATTTCAGCCAAGAAACCCTAATTAGGATGCAAATTTCAGACCTCACTTAAGTATGAGTGAAAGATGATGAAAAATAAGAGAGATTTTTCCCTTATTTATACAATTACAATGACCTTTAATTTACAAATTAGGTCAAAAAGGTTGACATGGCTAGTTTACATGTAATATCCAGTTTTTACATAAAAATGACAAATTAAACCCTAAATCAAGAAGAAAAGGTGACATCATGCCCCTTTAGGGTGACGTTAGGCCTCTCTGGTGAAACGTTGGCCTCCAGGAGCAAAAGGTTTGGCCTCTCAAGGCCTCTGGACTAAGCCACACGTGCCACTTGGCACTCAAAAGTGTCCATCAAACGTTGGGTGACATCAAGGGTCATAGAGGTGACATAATGGGCCTTGCAAGGCCAACATCATAGTGGGAGGGCAAGACCCCCCTGGGTCTAGGCCTGCCAGGCTGTCTCTAGTGGAACGTCCCCCTCTCTCTCTGGTTCAAGCCTCTGACATGTGTCTTCCCCTGGCTGGGGTCTCAACATGCATCTAGTGGGATTTTATCCCTATGGAGGTCTGAACTAATCATCTCCCCATGTGTACCTATCCGTCGGGTGTGGCCCTGCAATAAAAACAAGTACGCCCTCCATGGGCTCATAAGTCACAGGGATCATAGAAATGTCAATCACATCTAATAATCAAGTTATCTAAACATGTGCATAAAACCCCCTTTCCCAAACAAATGCTCAAAGACGTTATGTTATTCTACAAGACAGGTTTGGAGAGGATTTCATGAAGTCCTACTGGGCTAATTCTCATTGGACGTGGGATGTTTCTAGGTGAAGACAAATCCAACCCATGTAAGTGTAACATACCCAGCCACCCACAGGCCGGGGCATGCTACCTTCAAGCCCACCCTTGGAATTCATACTGTTACCGATACCTTCTTTTATTAATAAGCACGCATAACATACAAGATTTAACGACATGCACAACAATATCCAACAAGCATGCATAATCTAAGATTTAGTTAAACAATAATTAAAATACACAGTATAATACATTCATACATAGATAATAATATCACAACAGAGAGAACTTATCTTTATAAAAATGTGACACTGATTGGTTGCAGACCAAGGACGTTCCACCCAATCATAGACACCACTGCTCCAAATCTCAACAATAGTGTCACCCCCGATCCAAGGCTATGAATCGACAAGGACAGTTCCAGAGTGTACTTGGGTTCCCAAACTAGTCAACTCTCAAGCTCTCACAGGTTTCCCAACACCCACAACAATCCCAATACCCAACTCTCTTCTACCCAGCCTGTACTACCCAAGAGAATGGACCTCCACCCTTCTCTGCCACGCAGTCCCTTAGGAATTCCTTCTCCTTTTTCCTAGGGCCTCCAACACAGCTGGTCCAGAATCACAATGATGGAACTCTCAAGACTCACAATTGTGAGAAAAACAAGGCACAAACCAACGCATCTCAGACATGCAGGCCCCAAGTCATGGCTGGATTGCACCAGTGATCATTACAACCAACTATCTCGTGGCTAATTCTCAGCAATTCCTTTCCATTTACCAGGCCAAGACACAGGTGAGGATGGATCAATGGATGGGTAAGTGAGTGCATGCAAGTGCGTGAGGGAAAGAATGGGATAACGTAGAGGTGACGGAGCGGACGAGCCAACGACCAACAACCAACCCCACAATCAGACCAGGGATGGGTTTAAGTATTTTCGTGGGGAAATCAAGAACCTCCTAGCCTTCCCCAAGAAGCTCATGTAATCGATCCCCTCCCTTAGGTAGAAAGGTGATTAACATAGGAATAAACATTTATCCCCTCAAGCCCCCTCTCTTGTGGAATCATAACCCCCTATAAATCTAGTCCTTGTCCATCTAGCAGCCAACGATGTTTTTATTATTAATAATGATCAAAACATTACATTTCTTGGGCATACTGGCCCTTTAATAATTATTTGGGCACTCAGGCCTCGCAACATTGTAACATTACATTATTTAAAACGGGGGTTTGAAACCTAGGGTGTTACATCCCCTCCCCCTTATTTTGGCACTGTCCTCAGTGCATATACAAAATAGAGATCAAAATTTCAAATTTATTGAAAAAGTTGCGGGTACTTTGCCCGCTTAGCATCTTCATGCTCCCAGGTAGCATATTCAGGACCATAGAAGGTCCACTGAACTTTTACCAGCTCTATAACTCGATTCCAGAGCATTTTGACTTTTCTGTCCAATACCCGCACTGGATGAACTTGAAAATCTCCCTCTGTCTCTACCTGAATTAGATGCCAATCAATAACATGGTTAGGATCATGTACATATTTCTTTAGTAAAGAGACATGAAATACATTATGCACATTCATGGAAGTAGGCAATGCAAGCATGTATGCAACTGGCCCTATTCTGTCCAATATTTCAAATGGACCACAAAATCTGGCTGCCAGCTTTGTACAACTACCCAATTTCAAAGAGATTTTCTTGGGCTTCACTTTCAAAAGTACATGATCCCCTACTTTAAATTCTCTAGCTTTCATGTTCTTGTCTGCATAAAATTTCTGTCTATCCTGAGCTGCCTTTAAATTCTGCTTGATCTTAACCACCTGGTCTTCCATGTCCTTGAGCAACTTCGGCCCAAGTACCACTCTATCTGCTGGGTTGTCCCAACTTACTGGAGTATTGCACTTCCTACCATACAAGGCTTTAAATGGGATCATTCTCAATGAAGCTTGATACCCATTATTATATGCAAATTCAACCAAGTGTAAGTAATCTTCCCACTTAGATGGCTTATCCATCACATACATTCTCATCATGTCTTCAATTATTCGATTGACTCTCTATGTCTGCCCATCTGTCTGGGGATGATATGCGGTGCTAAAGTTTAGATTTGTGCCAAATCCTTTAAACAAACCCCTCCAGAAATTGGAGGTAAACTTTGTATCTCTGTCCAAGACAATTGTCCTAGGTATCCCATGCAACCTAGCAATTTCCTTCATGAAATTTTTTGCAATATTAGTCATTGTATGCGTTGTCTTCATAGGCACAAAATGAGCAGCCTTTGCTAATTTATCAATCACCGCCATCATTGAATCGTGTTTCTTATTCGTTCTGGGTAATCCTGTGATGAAATCCATGGTGATCACTTCCCATTTCTTCTCTTGGATTGGCAATGGCTGCAGCAAGCCCGTTGGGTGCCTATGCTCATCCTTCACCTTCTGATATTCCATACACCGAGCGATGTAATCAACAACATCCTTCTTCATTCCCGACCAAAAGAACTGGCTTCTTACTGCTGTAATTGTTTTCTGGTAACCAGGATGTCCAACATAAGGAACATCATGCATTTCCTTCAGTACCACATTCCTCAGTTCTCCGGAACTAGGAAAATAGATTGTATTTTTATGCATGAGTAATCCATCTTCCTTCATCTCATACTCTATTTTCTGTTGTACATCTCTCTGCTGTCAGTTTTCCTTTACTTGTATGTAATGATGATCTGTAACAAGACCATCTAAAATTCTGCTCTTCAAGTCTGACTGATGCATACTGACAACAGTAGCATGCATGAGATGAACTCTCCTACTAAGTGCATCAACAACTTTATTCTCCTTCCCCTTGATATGCTTGATATCGAAGTCATACTCACTTAAAAATTCCAGCCATCTTGTTTGCCTGGCATTCAAGGTCGGTTGTTCAAAAAGATACTTCAGGCCAATGTGGTATGTTCTTAATTCGAATTTCTTCCCCATGAGATAATGCCTCCACATATTCAAGGCGTGAACAATGGAAGCAAGTTCCAAGTCACGTGTGCCATAGTTCCTCTCATGTTCCTTAAGCTTTCTGGACTCATACCCAACGACATGCCCATTTTGTGTGAGGGCTCCCCCAAGTCCTTCCTTACAAGCGTCTGTACATACCACAAAAATTTCATTTGGGTCAACAATCTTTAACACAGGCACACTAGTAAGTAATTCCTTCAATGGATTAAATTTTTTTTCACACTTGAGTGTCCATTCAAATTTAGTTCCCTTCTTTTGCAAAGAAGTGATGGGATGAACAATCTTAGAGAACCCTACTATGAACCTTTTGTAGTAGCCAGCTAATCCCATAAAAGATCTGACGTCTGACACATTTCTGGGTGTTGGCCATCCTCTAATGGCTTTGATCTTCTCTCGATCTACTGTTATGCCCTGCTCTGAAATAATGTGTCCCGAGTAATGGGTTTTCTTTTGATAAAAATAACACTTACTTAACTTGGCATACAAGTGATGTTATCTCAGTACTTGCAATACCAATCTTAAGTGATGTTCATGCTCCTCTTCATACTTAGAATAGATGAGTATGTCATCTAGGAATACTATGAGAAACTTGTCCAAATAATTTCTAAATATGCCATTCATTAAGCACATGAAGACAATTGGTGCATTGGTCAGTCCAAATGGCACCACTACAAATTCATAATGCCCATACCTAGTCCTAAAGGTTGTCTTATGAATGTATTCTTCCTTGATTCTTACCTGATGGTATCCCGCCCTCAGGTCAATTTTTGAAAATATCTTTGCTCCTCTTAGCTGATCAAAGAGGTCATCAATTTGGGGTAGAGGATACTTGTTCTTTATAGTGTACTTGTTTAGCTGTCAGAAGTCAATACATAGCCTCAAGGTTCCATCCTTCTTTTTGACAAAAAGTATTGGTGCTCCCCAAGGTGAAACACTTGGACGTATGTACCCTTTCTTCAACAATTCCTCCAACTGCATTTGTAATTCTTTTAACTCTGGTGTGCTCATTCTGTAAGGCGTTTTTGACACCAGGGAAAATCCTGGTACTAAGTCAATTGAGAAATCTATCTCCCTCCTTGGTGGCAATCCGGGTATTTCTTGGAATACATTTTCAAATTCCCACAGCACCGAGAAATCTTCAAGGCTTTCCCCCTTTGTATTATTTGGCTCTTCCACATGAGCTACATACAGTTGATATCCTTTTCTAAAACATCTTTTCAGTTGTAAGGTCGAAATCTCCCTTATAGAGATGGGTCTTGGAACTCCTTTCACAGTGCTCTGTTTTCCATTTCCATCAAGACATGTAAATGTCTTGTTATGACAATCTAGGACAACATGATGCTTGTCCAACCAATCCATCCCAATCAGAACATCATAAGACCCCAATGGTATGATATTTAGATCAGTACTAGTATTCATGCCATTAAGACTTATGGAACAACTTCTGACCATATCATGGATTCTCCTTTTAGTTCCAGTGGCTAACTGAACCAAACTTGCTTTTCCAAGTTTACTTTTCTCCAAATGTAATCTATCCACTATCTTAGGATCAATGTAGCAATGACTTGCTCATGAATCAATCAAAATAGCAACAGACTGATTTATGATCTTACCTTCCACCTCGGTCATATTGGACTGGTACTCTGCTTGTCAATCATTTAAAGTTGCATAGATTCTTCCCATATCTTCGACTGTTGTAACCTCTTGGACGTTGTGCACAGTCTTCACTCTGTCTTTTCTGTGTGGGAAATCCTTGTATAGGTGATCTTCTTTGCATCCCCAACATTGGATTGGTGGTCTTCCCCTTTTTCCCAAGGAATCTTCTTTCTTGGATTCCCCCTTAGCATACTGATCTTGTCGATTTCTATTAGGCTCATTCCTATTGAATGGAGGTTTGAATCCTTTCCTCCTCTGATCAGACTTCTCATTCTTCTTGTCCTTCCAAGATTTCTGCAGGGATTCTCTTCCCTGGCCTTGCTCATACAAGTATGTAGCCTTCCTGATGGCCTCAGTCAAGGTACTGGGTTCATCATACTTGATATTTTCCTTATAAAAGGTTGGCAATCCACTTAGTAATCTCTATATTTTCACTTTCTCATCACCAACGAACTTGAAATATTTTAACAATCCCAAGAACTTCTTCTCGTACTCTGCCATAGTCATGCTTCCCAACCTGAGTTCAAAGAACTCCTCCATTTTCTTGTCATAGAAATTCTCTAAGAGGTACTCCTTCTGGAAATACTTCTTGAATTTCTTCCAAGTGATCCTACTTTCATTAACATGTTCCACTTGCTTCAGTTGGTCCCACCACATCGCAGCCTTCCCATGTAAATGGTAGGTGGAAATCTTGGCTTCCAGGTTTGATGAATAGTTATGCAACTGAAAATATCTCCGGAGCCCAAGCAACCATGCTTCAACATCATCTTCCCTTTCTCTTTCACCATCGAAGGAAGGTGACTTGAGCTTCCTCATCTCTCCTTGCAAACTATCTACCTCTTGTTTCCTTCTTTGTTGTCTGACATGGGACACCTCTGGACTACTTACAGGAACATCCAATGCATCAAACTTTCTTTCTAAGTGAGGAGGTGAGTGGTTTCCATGAGCTCTGCTAGCACTTCTGGAATAACCAGCTCTTCCACGAGCATATCTTCTTTCATGACACTTGCCTCCTTCCTCTTGTCTTGAGTTTCATCCCTTCCTCGTTCGCCTCTACAACTTATTTAAGCTCTGCAACACTCGAGCATTTATCTGACTTTGCTCTCTCATCAGTCTCTCGTTGTCTGCTTTGTAGATCTGTACTTCCATCTTCAAGCTTCTTACCATTTCTATTAACGTTTCCTGCTCTCCTTTTTGTAGATTTTTAATGACTAAAATAAAAAAACTGAAATTTTGTCAAACACCTAGCAACCTAGAGATAATTGTCTTCATAAAATTCATAAATGCAAAAACCCACATTCAAAAATTTCCATAAGCAGAAATACACATTGCTAAGAAAAATATGCAGTGGAAAAACACAGTGGACAGCAACCCAATAACACTCAGAAATTTAGGCAAATGCCAAGGAAAACCCCAATGTGAGGAAACCCAACGAGAGAGAGAGATCTTATTATTATGCCTCAAGAAAGTACAAAACAGTAGAAAAACCACATTTCCAGCCAAGGAAAATACCTCACAGCACCAAATCTGTCCCACATAAATCTGCCTCATTTTTCGTGCCAAAACTATACTATTGTACGACCACCTTCGTACCTCATTTTCTTTGCACATAGTCAAATGTACGGACTATTCCGTACAGCCCAAAAATAATGAACAACAAACAAAAATCTGCCTCGAAATTCATGCCTGAAGTTGCCTCGATTTTCATGCCAAATCCATACGGTTGTAGGGAATCGTACAGACTGTATGGGTCCGTACAATACAGCCTCCCACAATAGAAAAAATTTCCAGCCCAAAACTCACAAAAAAAAATTCTCGGGATTTGTGCCCTCCTTCTTTGGAAAACATGCCCTCTTTGCTGCTCACTTTCCTCTCTCAAGCATACTCATAAATCTCTCTCAATCTCCTCCCGATGTCCTCTCAACATTCGACATGTCTTGCACACTACCCAATACATTCTTTTATAATCTGAAAATGACATTTCCCCCCCCCAAAGTGTCTTTTCACCTTCCCAACCCTAGATCCAAAGGCCAAGATTAGATCTTTCATTTTTCAAGATCAAGGGTCATGATCCATTCCCTCCAAAATGAATCACTTGAAATATTAAAGTGATTTCACTTTATTACACAAGTGCTTTATGAAAATAAAGTCACTTTAGAAATAGAAGGTACACGTTATTAAAAAGTCACTTTAATAAAAGAACCACTTAAAACAACTTTATAAAACCTATTACAAAATTAAGTGCCTGGTAGTGTAAATATCAAGGTAACATCCGCATACAAGACAAAACATGTGGAGTGCCTCCCGAGCTAAAAAATAACACTCCCTCTTAGCGAGGGAGGTACTTCTGGTATCACCACCAGAATTTGTCTCCATCTCATCAGTTGCCATAGCTGCCCCCTCTGTACCAGAAGTCTCTGCTCCCTCTGAAAATGAAGCCTCTACTTCCACTGCACTGGAAGCCTCTGCTGCTACCTCTACTATACCATGAATTGAAGACATGCTCCTAGGAGACTGCACACTCTCCTGATCATCCAATTGTGTCGACTCATGCCTGATGAGTCCCTTGAGAGTCCCGGAAGAAGACTAAGTGCCATGTATCAACTCTCTCTCCCGTGCTACCTGCCAACTCTCTGACACAGAATCTAAGTCCATAAATTGACTGGAACCCAACACAGGTCTACCCAAAAATCTGTACAAGCCCTCATACTTGACACCAAGCATTACTATTGTGTCAACAGTTTCCCCCACAGGATACAAAAACACATGTCCACTATTGAAAACAACTCCAAATCCACTCTCATCCAAAGCTGACACTGAGAGAAAATCAACTGTCAACTCTGGAACATATAACACCTCGCCAACCTCTAGAAGACCTCCTGACTCTAGTTGGAATCTCATCCTTCCAACCCCCTTTACTGCAAGTTGTGGGCCGGCTCCACAATTCACTCTATAGTCTGAGTCTATCTCTGTAAAATCGAGGAAAACTGACCTCAACCCGGTCATGTGACGAGAAGCACCATAGTCCACAAACCAAAACTCAATGTCCTCGAACACTAGGCATCCACTGCAGGTAGTTGAAGATCCCCTCCAATCTATCTTCAAACCTGATTCTGGAAGTCATCTTTGTCCACCTAACAAAGAACCTTTTCTGCCTTCTTCAAGAAAATACAATAACAAATCACTTGTTTTTCCAAGTGCCAAATGTTGCCCACTGAACTTCAGAGCACAATCTATGATACCATGTAGATTTTTAATGAAATAAATCAGCAAACCGAAATTGTATCAAACACTTAGCAACCTAGAGATAATTGTCTTCATAAACTTCATAAATGCAAAAACCCACATTCAGAAATTTCCATAAGCAGAAATACACATTGCTAAGCAAAATATGCAGCGGAAAAACACAGTGGATAGCAACCCAATAACACTCAGAAATTTAGGCAAATGCTAGGGAAAACCCCAATGTGGGGAAAACCAACTAGAGAGAGAGATCTTATTATTATGATTCAGGAAAGTACAACACAACAACAAAACCACATTTCCAACCAAGGAAAATACCTCACAACACCAAATCAGTCCCACAGAAATCTACCACGTTTTCCGTGTCGAAACTGTACTGTTGTACGACCACCTCTGTACCTCATTTTTCGTGCCCAGATTCAGCTGTACGGATTGTTCCATACGGCCCAAAACCAACGAACAGAAAACATAATCTGCCTCAAAATTCGTGCCTGAAGCTTCCTCGATTTTCGTGCCAAATCCGTACGGTTGTACATACTGTACGGATCCATACAGTACGGCCTCCCATAGCAGAAAAATATTTCGGCCCAAAACTCACAGAAAATTTTTCTCGGGATTCATGCCCTCTTTGCTGCTCAGTTTCCTCTCTCAAGCATACTTAGAAATCTCTCTCAATATCCTCCCGATGTCCTCTCAACATTCGACATGTCTTGCACACTACCCAATACATTATTTTATAATCTAAAAATGACATTTCCCCCCCCAAAGTGTCTTTTCACCTTCCCAACCCTAGATCCAAAGGCCAAGATTAGATCTTGCATTTTCCAAGATCAAGGGTCATGATCCATTCCCTCCAAAATGAATCACTTGAAATATTAAAGTGATTTCACTTTATTACATAAGTGCTTTATGAAAATAAAATCACTTTAAAAATAGAAGGTACACTTTATTAAAAAGTCACTCTAATAAAAGAACCACTTAAAACAACTTTATAAAACCTATTACAAAGTTAAGTGCCTGGTAGTGTAAATATTAAGGTAACATCCGCATACAAGAAAAAACATGCGGAGTACCTCCCGAGCTAAAAACTAACACTCCCTCTTAGCGAGGGGGGTACTTCTGGTATCACCACCATAATCTGTCTCCATCTCATCAGTTGCCATAGCTGCTCCCTCTGTACCAGAAGTCTCTGCTCCCTCTGAACATGAAGCCACTACTCCCACTGCACTGGAAGCCTCTGCTGCTACCTCTGTTGTACCACGAACTAAAGACATGCTCCTAGGAGACTTCACACTCTCCTGAGCATCCAACTGTGTTGACTCATGCTTGATGAGTCCCTTGAGAGTCACGGAAGAAGACTGACTTCCATGTATAAACTCTCTCTCCCGTGCTACCTGCCAACTCTCCGAAATAGAATCTGAGTCCAGAAATCCACTGGAACCCAACACAGGTCTACCCAACAACTTGCAAAAGCCCTCATACTTGACACCAAGAATTACTGTTGTGTCAGCAGTTTCTCCCACAGGATACAAAAACACATGTCCACTGTTAAAAAAAACTCCAAATCCACTCTCATCCAAAGCTGACACTAAGAGCAAATTAACTGTCAACTATGGAACATCTAACACCTCGCCAACCTCCAGAAGACCTCCTAACTCTAGTTGGAATCTCATCCTTCCAACCCCCTTTACTGCAAGTTGTGGGTTGACTCCACAATTCACTCTATAGTCTGAGTCTATCTCTGTAAAATCGAGTAAAACTGACATGAACCCGGTCATGTGCCAAGAAGCACCACAGTCCACAAACCAAGACTCAATGTCCTCGAACACTAGGAATCCACTGCAAGTAGTTGGAGATCCCCTCCAATCTATCTTCAAACCTGATGTTGGAAGTCATCTTTGTCCACCTGACAAAGAACCTTTTCTGCCTTCTTCAAGCAAATACAACAACAAATCACTTGCTATTCCAAGTGCCAAATTCTACCCACTGAACTTCAGAGCACAAGCTCTGATACCATGTAGATTTTTAATGACTAAAATTAGCAAACTGAAATTCTATCAAACACTTAGCAACCTAGAGATAATTTCCTTCATAAACTTCATAAACGCAAAAACCCACATTCAGATTTTTCCATAAGAAGAAATACGCATTGCTAAGAAAAATATGCAATGGAAAAACACAGTGGACAACAACCCAATAACACTTAGAAATTTAGGCAAATGCTAGGGAAAACCCCAATGTGGGGAAACCCAACTAGAGAGAGAGAGAGAGATATTATTATTATGCTTCAGGAAAGTACAAAACAACAACAAAACCACATTTCTAGCCAAGGAAAATACCTCACAGCACTAAATCTGTCCCACAGAAATCTGCCTTGTTTTCCATGCCAAAACCGTATTGTTGTATGGCCACCTCTGTACCTTATTTTCCATGCCCACAGTTAGTTGTACGGACTGTTCCGTATGACCCAAAAACAACGAACATAAAATAGAAATCTGCCTTGAAATCTGTGCCCGAAGCTACCTAGATTTCCATGTTAAATCCATACAGTTGTACAGATCCATACAGTACGACCTCCCATAGCAGAAAAATATTTCAGCCCAAAAATCACAGAAAATTTTTCTCAGGATTTCTGCCCTCTTTCCTTGGAAAATGTGCCCTCTTTGCTGCTCACTTTGCTCTCTCAAGCATACTCAGAAATCTCTCTCAATCTCCTCCGGATGTCTTCACAACATCCTCTCAATGTCCTCTCAACATTCAACATGTCTTGCACACTACCCAATACATTCTTTTATAATCTGAAAATGGCATTTCCCCCCCCAAAGTGTCTTTTCACCTTCCCGACCCTAGATCCAAAGGCCAAGATTAGATCTTTCCTTTTTCAAGATCAAGGGTCATGATCCATTCCCTCCAAAATGAATCACTTGAAACATTAAAGTGATTTCACTTTATTACATAAGTGCTTTATGAAAATAAAGGCACTTTAAAAATAGAAGGTACACTTTATTAAAAAGTCACTTTAATAAAAGAACCACTTAAAACAACTTTATAAAACCTATTAGAAAGTTAAGTGCCTGGTAGTGTAAATATTAAGGTGACATCCGCATACAAGACAAAACATGCGGAGTACCTCCCGAGCTAAAAACTAACACTTTTCCCTTGCGTCCATTGGACTTTGTCTCCGCATTACCAACTCTGGTATTCTGGCCTTCAGCCTCCTTATCATGATTGGAGGCTCCCTTGCCTTCTTCCATTTCCTTAATATGCATCGTGAGTTGATGTGTTTAAACCCCTTAATTCTGCAAAATGTGCAAGCGACCATTTTGTTAGAATTATGCATATGATCAAAAAAATTGCCAAACCATGCTACATGTCTCTTTTTTTTTTTTTTTGTTCATGCAGACAATATCCCCATTTTCGAAAAATAACAGTGTCTTGTTATCCTTGGCTAACACAGAATTTCGTCCTACGCAGGCGCTTCCTTCAAACCACTTCCCAGGTGACCACAACTAGAAAACGCGGCTAAATCCTTCCTTAGCACTTTTATGTCTCGAGGACAACCAATTCGGCCCTTAGCCCTCCTTCCCTCAGCTCTCAATCTGCATATGACAACAACCATGACCCTGCGCTTAGCTGAAAAAGCACTTGTCTAGAGCTTCGGGACTTCAGAACTTTCAGCCAAGACCGGATCAATGGTCCTCGTCCTCTTTCACAATCAACGATCAAGATCCACTTCGGGACTCTGCGCTTCGGGAGTCTCAACTTTCCTCGCTTGTTTCCTCCCAGAACGCTTTTACCCAGAGTTCATGATCTACCGACGTGTGTCCTCCCACAAATCAGTGATTGTGAATCGCTTCAGCTCTTCGGGCTTCGAAAGTTTTAAACTTCCCTCCTGCACTTTCTCCCGGAGTGCTTTCACCCGAAATCGACGATCCTTCGACGTGTGTCTTCTGGAATCAATGGTCGATAAGTACTCTGACCTTCGGGAGTTTTCGACCCAACGCAACCTGTCTCGGGAGTGCCCAGTCTCCGGACTGCACGATCTGTCGCCACGTGGCAAAATACTGGAAGTGGACAAGTGGCCCAATCAGGCAGGTGTTGTTGGGTATTTTACCCTACGGACTAATAAGCTAGGGTTCTAAGCCTATATGCAGATCATGACCCTTCAGATTTAACCTTTAACTTTCTACCCAAAATCTCAACCCCTTTTCTCAGACAAGCACAGGAAGAATGAAC
>ML834175.1:29291-56008 GCA_009831015.1 Picea engelmannii | reverse complement strand
CTCTCTCTCTCTCTCTCTTCTCCAACTGCATCTCTAAAACTTGTCTCTCAATGAACAAGTGAGTGTGTTTCTAAGTGAGGTTCTAGCCTCCTTATTTATACAAATCTGGCACGTGTGGAGGTTTCTTTTCACTGGCAAGGCTAACTTCTCAATCTGGGTGGTTATAACCACCTTTAATATATTCTGGGGCCTCTTTAATATATTATGGGGCTGACTTCTTATTATGCCTATTACAATTGTGTTTTGACCAATCCGCAAAAGGGGATTTGGTCTTTTACAATAGCCGACATGATCAATCCGCAATAGGGGATTGATCTAATGAATAATACAACAACAATAATTAGAATACACTTTGCAGTTACATTATTTCAACACTCCCCCTTAACAAGAAGGGTATTCTACAGCAACATCATGCGAGAGAGAGGACAACATCATCAACAACATCAGGTGGGTGAGAGAACAACATCATCAATATCATCTTGGAGCACTGACTGGCGTATCTATAAGTCATCAGAAGTTTTTCTCATCATCAACACAGAATAGAGGCTGGAGAATCATCAACACAACATGGAGTTGGAGTAGCATCATCATCCTCATCGGTATGAGGCTAAGGTAACATCATCATCATCATCATCATTAAAGCTGAAATAATATCATCATCATCATCTTCTTCAGCAAGGACTCAGGAGCTGAAGTGGCATCATTATCATCATTTTCAGCAAGAGTCTGAAGTGGCATCATCATCATCATATTTAGCAAGAGGATGAAGTGGCATCATCATCATCATCATCTTCAGCAAGAGGCTGAAGTGGCATCATCATCATCAACTACATCGACATGGATTAATATAACACTAATACATCTTCATCATCAATAACAAGACAAGGCTGATACAACATCAAAAACAACAATATCACAACACAAAGGCTGGAAACACATCATCACAACACGAGGTTGGAAACACATCATCACAACACGAGGTTGGCACATCATCACAGCAATTAAGCTGGCACATCATCACAACAATTAAGCTGGCACATCATCACAAAAATTAAGCTGGCACATCATCACAACAATTAAGTTGGCACACCACACAACAATTTAGCTGGAAAACACAACACAACAATTAAGCTGGAATCACAACACAACAATTAAGCTGGAATCACAACACTATACTGGCCTTACGTCACAGCAATTAAGCTGGAAGAACAATAGTAGACTTTCTTTATGTCACAACAATTAAGCTGGAAGCACAATAGTAGACTTGCTTTACGTCATAGAAATTAGGCTGGAAGCACAACCATATCTCAACACAATACTAGACTGGATTTACATCACAACAATTAAGTTGGAAGCACAGTGCTAGGCATATCTCAACAATACTATACTGGCTTTACATCACAACAATTAAGCTGGAAGCATAGTGCTAGGCATATCTCAACACAATACTACATTGGCTTTAAGTCACAACAATTAAGCTGGAAGCACAATACTAGGTATATCTCAACACAATACTAGACTGGCTTTACGTCACAACAATGAAGATGGAAGAACAGTGCTAGACTGACACATATCACCACAACGATTAGGCTGGAATCAGAGTACTAGACTGGCTTTACATCACAACAATTAAGCTGGAAGCACAGTGCTAGAATGACATATCTCAACACAACACTAATCCCCCTTTCGAGGGAGGTCCTTTCGAACTATACCAAGCTTATCTCGAAAGTACTCAAACTTTACATGAGATAGAGGCTTGGTCAACACATCGGAAACCTATTCATCTGTGCTAACATATTGGAGCTTTATGGCTCCTCTCTGCACCATGTCACGGATGTAATGATATCGGATCTCTATGTGCTTCAACTTGTCATGAAATACAGGATTCTCTGTCATCTTTATGCAGCTCTGGTTGTCACATAGGATCGTGGTTGCTTCCATCTCTAGGTCAAATAGACCATTCAATAACTTACGAAGCCATATAGCTTCACAGCTGGCAGAAGACACAGCAATGTATTCTGCTTCTGCTGTACTGAGAGCAATGTTGGATTGCTTCCTACTCTGCCATGAGATCATGGTTGATCCCAAACTGAAACAACATCTTGAAGTGCTCTTCCTGTCAGAGACACTTCCATCCCAATATGAATCAGTGTACCCACTCAATGTGAAATCATGATCTCCATCATAGCTGAGACCACAATCTAATGTACCCTTAAGGTACCTCATCACATGTTTTGCAGCAACTAGGTGAACATGTATGGGTTATACCAGAAACTGACTCAAAGTGTTCACGACAAAACAGATATCTGGTCTAGTGTTCGTCAGGTACATCAACGATCCAATGATATGTCTATATAGTGTGGCATCAATCAATTCTGACGAACTATCGACCAATAGCTTCAGCTTCGTTTCCATGGGTGTATTCATGGACTTGCACTCCAACATGTCGAATCTCTTCAGGATTTCGACTGCACACTTTCCTTGGTTAAGGAAGATTCTCTCTGGGCTCTGCCATACCTCAAGACCTAGGAAATAATGCATTAGCCCAAGGTATTTCATCTCAAATTCTGAAGCGAGCTTCTTCTTATATTCGGTGATGATATTTTCTTCTCCAATTAAGAATAAGTCATCCACGTACATCAACAATATTACCGGCTCATCATTCATAACCTTGAAATAAAGGTTATAAGCAACTTTACTCTTGGTAAAGCCCAATCTCGTCAGGAAACTATCAATTCTGCCATATCAAGCTCTCGGAGCTTGCTTCAACACATACAAATCCTTCTTCAACTGGCATACATGAGTCTTTCTATATTCAATATTCAAAACAATTTTTCTCATTACATTGTACCAATCTGGTACACTTGCTCAACTGCAACTCAATCTGCACAATCATGTGCTAGCTCTATGTGCTTTCTGCAAGGCACTATTTGTCTCATTGTCTGGGAGTATGTCCTCTACTCTCTATGCAACTGTTCCTTCTGGAATCTGGGACTCTGCACCTGCAACTGCTCTGAGGCTAAGAATGACTGCTTCATTCTCATTGTGGCTGCTAAAACCTGAGAGTAACTCTTATTTTATCACGACAACAATTTCATATGAAACTGAGAGTGGCTCAATAACTGATACTGAAGATAGCTCTTCTTCTTTCATGGAGGTAACTCTATCTTTCATTGTAGTCATGTCTCCATGACCCAACTAATGTATTGCACCAACTGCCACTCAATTTTTAAATATGGGGATTGCTCCCCCTATATATCATACTATATATGAATCATGGTTGTTTTGGTTGTTTGGAACTATTTCTTCAATAAGTGTTTCGTCATAGTCTTCTCCCCTTTGCTGGGAGAATCCTCTGGACATACATCAGGCTTTGTACATCTGTAACACGTTTGATTTGTATAGATCAATATTGGAAGTCAATATTGACTTCTCATCTCACGAAAGAAACCATATCCTAGTCTTTTTGTTTGGCTTCCTTCTTTGTCACTGAAACAAGCAAATCATCCCGGAGATTTCATGTCTCCTAGGAGTCTCTGAAGTTACGATCTGTCTTCTGGTCTTGCAAGTTGTCTCTTCATCTGATCCTTTCTGAGATCAGGTTTACTCTCGATTTCTTCTAATTCTACAAGGACTTCATCATCTCTTACAGGGTATGCTTGGTGTTTCATACCAAGTCTAAATATGAAACATTGAGTTAGGATTCAAACGAGGTCTACATCCCGTTCTAATGTTCAGTCATCTTTGGAACCTTCTGCTCCTTTCAATCAATCTTCATATGAGATACTCTGAATCTCAAGAGATATCTTCTTCTTCATCTTCTTTGGTGCATGAGTGTATATGGTCATGTACATAGTCTGCTTCATGTCTCATATAATATGTTGCCTTATGCAACCTTTACTATAGCTTTCTTAGGGTTATCATCTGTGACCTGAAACAAGGTCAACAAAACAACAAGCAAGAATAATATCCTTTTGATAATAATAGATGAAGCAATAGAACGAATAATCATCACAGTAGGTCCTTTAGAGCTATCATTCGTGGCTTGTCTGAAGCAACGATCAAAAGTAAGAGATACACTACGAAATGAGGTCAACACTCTTATAGTGTTGTGTTCGAACATTCCTCCATGGCAACCTGGAACTAACACATGAGGTTTCTCCTAGAGGAGGTGTTAGTTATATCAGGAAAATGATTACATTAAGTATTTACCTCTATATCCTCACATGCTACCAAGTATAATACTTTACAAAGACTGTTATCTCAACTATAGTGGTTACAACTTGTCATGTGTAACTTTGAATCTTATCAACTTGATTAATCAAACCTGGGACCTGCAGCCTTGTCCTCAAGAATGAGTGCTTGCTTTTCTTCCAAGTCTCCTTCACTCAAGATGACAAGTGATTTCTTCAACCTGTCTTTTGTACTAAGACAATATGCTATCTTGATAGAGGGTTGGGTTAGAGGATAAGCTCTATGATCTCAACTTTTAATCCATCTAATACCTTAACTCATATTTTGATCAAAGGTTAGAATGATGGTCATAGCTACAACATGCAACACTGATCAAAATAATGTCATAACAAATATATGCATATCAGAATAATCACACTTGGGTTGCATCATTCCTATGAATGTGTTGGATCTTGAGATCCTTCTAGATCTATGGCAAGAGATCCCTTCCCTTGCAAATACCCTTTAAAGATTAACCGTTTAAACATGTGTGAGTACATACCTCTGACGACACTTGCAGGTAGAGGCACCATCTGGTAGTAGCGGTAATGATCACCAACTCTTAAGAATTTCAAGGGTGAATGCAACTGGTACTACGGCTGCAATTGCAATTGACACTGCAACTGCAATTGCAATTGATACTGCAACTGGTTCTGAGACTGTAACTGCAACTGCAACTTAGGGTTTTATGAGGAAACCCTAATTTTTCAAACTTTGAATTTTGAAATTCTAATCCAAGGGATAGATGCGCTGAGCTAAGGCAAGTAGACTGGTGCAGTTAGATTTATGAAAATCCAACTTTTACCCCTTCAAACTTGATCAGTAGATTTTTGGACTGTTGCTTCTAGTTTTCTGGTATCTTTGGTACTCTGGTACTTCTGGTACTCTGGTACTTTGTGAAACTAGGGTTTCAATTGCTGGGAGATCTATCCACTAAAAAGTTGCGCTGAGGATTCCAAAGTGATCCTTGAGGAAGGGTGCACTTTTCTAGATGGTTTTGGGGCTGAATTACTTCATCAACAAAAAGCCCTAATTTGCATGTACGACAACAGTGACGTTTTTCACTTTCTCATGTGAAAGATGCTCTCTTCAGCTTAGCTCTGATACCATGTTAAGGTTTAAGCTATTATTATAGTTCTTTGCATTTCAGTAGATAACAATAGCATAAGATAGGATCACTGATAAATACACAATCACAAGAGACACATCATTTATCGTGGGAAACCCTCATGGGGGAAAAACCCCAACAAAAATTCCTTATTATAGATAGCCAATACAATGCCAAGAGATAACTCAAACAAATACAAAAATTCCTCTCCCAAGAATGTGCTTCTCTCTCTCTCTCTCTCTTCTCCAACTGCAACTCCGAAACTTGTCTCTTAATGAACAAGTGAGTGTGTGTCTAAGTGAGGCACTAGCCTCCTTATTTATGCAACTCTAGCACGTGTGGAGGTGTCTTTTCACTGGCAGGGCCGACTTCTCAATCTGGGTGGTTATAACCACCTTTAATATATTCTGGGGCCTCTTTAATATATTCTGGGGCCAACTTCTTATTCTTCCTATTACAATTGTGTTTTGACCAATCCGAAAAAATGGATTTGGTCTTTTACAATAGCTGACATGATCAATCTGCAATAGGGGATTGATCTAATGAATAATACAACAATAATAATTAGAATACACTTTGCAGTTACATTATTTCAACAGTAAATACCAAAGAACTTCGTCGAGAAGAACCAAAAACTTATGGTAATGCGCCTACTGTCGAAGTAAGTATTACTACTCCTCCTGTTGTTTTAGCAGCATTAAGTAACCAGAGTAACTAGAGTAATCAGATCACTCAGAGCACTGTTACAAGCAGTTTAGTACATACTCAGTGGAGAAACCAAGAAAAATCAATGGTAGATGAAATGAGGTTACCCATTTTCAGAGGAGATGGATCTGAGGATCCTGACCAACAGTGGTTCTTATGCGAAGTTGTATGGAGCATTAAGCAAGTCACCAACGAAGCTGTTAAAAGAGCTCAGTTTAGTACTACTTTAAGGGACCGTGCACTAAGCTGATATATGAAGTTTGTTAAAGTATTTGTACAGCCTAAATTGTTGAATGACATTAAGACTGTGTTGAGTGCAGAGTTCAAGAAACCTAAGTCAGAGTTGCAGTGAATTACAAAGTTGAAGGAAATCAATCAGAAGGTGACTCAACCGGTTTGGGAATTTGATCAAAGGTTTAAGACCTGGACATGCCGTTTATTTTTTCAGATTCCAGATGAACAACATAAGGAATGGTTCATCGTTGCTCTCCTGCCACACATTAGAGTTCCTCTGATGAAACAGAAGGTCGCTTCGCAGGCTGAGGCATTAGAGATTGCCATGAAACTAGAAGCAACCCCTGTAGGAGAATACAGTCCAGGTATGAGTCAGATTTTGAATCAATTAACTAGTTTATCTTTACAGGTTGAAGATATGAAGAAAGACAAAGGAAAGGAGAAAAGAGAAGACATCTGGTGTGTCATATGTAAAGTAGAGGGCCATGAAAAAGAGCACTCTCCTTTATTTAGTGAATACTTGGCCTCTGGAGCCCCTAACCCTTTGAAGCAGACTACTTTACCATGGTGCGAGGTATGTAGAACTAGACATTGCCCTGGTGAATGTTATTATATGAAGAAATATGTCCAAACACCCACCATTCTTTATTATACATTTTGTAGATATGTGGGGAACGACGAGAGGAACTGTAGGGCTTATTATCTCATGCATGAAAGGTCAAGGGATGCATATAGAATTCAAGGAGAATTTCAACCAAAAGGGAACGTTGCGCAGTTCAATTCCCCAGGAAGAGGAAGCTTCTCCCCTCATTGTGGGTACAGAGGAAGAGGACAAGGAGGAAGCATGGGTCGAGGTCGAGGTCATATTATTTGCTACAACTGTGCCCAACTAGGCCATTTGACAAGGGATTGTCAAAACCCTTGTACTACTTGCAACTATTGTAATTCATTTGACCATGTCATTGAAGATTGTCCAGTATTGTTAGCTAAAGTTCAGGAAAGACAAGGTGAAAACCATCAAGTCTAGAAAATAACAGTTGAACCTCCTGATCAGGAACCCAGGGTCGCTATTATTACCAGGGGAGGTGCTATCACATGAGAAGATAGTGTGACTCCAGGAAAGACTATATATGGATCAGGGATCATAAGAGATTCAGAGAAGGCACCATTGTTTGATCCAAGGAAAGAAAAGCATACCTTTGAAGAAGCAAGAAGAGAATTTGTAGGTGAACAAGCTTCTTCATCTAAGGAACAATCAAAAGTAAGGGAATGTGAAATGCCTCCAACATTTGATCAATCTGCCCCACCTAGATAAGGAAAAGAGGTAAGCAAGCTTGTGGACTTATTGTATACTTGTATTGACTTGATTAAAGATGAAAAAGTTGTACAGGAACTACAACACATGATAAGACAATATGAAATTGGAAGAGTAGATCCTCTGCTGAGTAGAGTTGTGAATCAAGTATCTAGAAAAATAAGGACAAGCAAGGAACTGCACCTTAGTGCTCAGATTGGAGATTACGACATGAATTATGTGGTCCTCGACCTGGGATCAGAAGTAAATTTTATGACGAAGCAGACTTGGGCATTGATGGGAAAACCTAAATTGATTTACTCTCCTGTTAGGCTCAGGATGGCTAATCAATAGGCAGTGATCCCCTTTGGAAGACTGGAGTATGCCCCTGTGGACATCGATGGAGTGAGGACATATGCAGACTTCGAAGTGATTGAGATCGTTGATGATAGTTTCCCCTATCCTGCGTTGTTGGGTATTGATTGGGATTTTGATAATTTGACTGTTATTGACCTGAAAAAGAGAATAATTATATTTGAAGGTGATGTCCTTAGGGTCATTGCAGCGCTTGAGCTCGATGAAGGTCGCAGATACACTGAACCTATAAGAGAAGAAGATTTCACCTATGATCTAGAGAACATCTATAAATTAACAATAGGACAACATGATTATATTAATCCTACAACAGATGGAAATCTAATTTGGCGAAGTGAAAGTGCATGCTCATCAGATTCAGAAGAAGCATTGGAAAATTGGCAGAACGGATTCTATGAAGTCTCTACGTGGAGGTGTGCCAGATTGACCAAAGTCGTTCACTGGATTGGCACAGAAGTAAGTAATCTTCCTACATTTGATGGCTTGAATAATTTAGACATTTCTATTTGAATTTGAAGGAATTGTACCAGTACAACAGAGGTTGTTTGCACTAGACGAAGCTTTGAAAGAAACACCAGCTAGATGGTGGGGAACACACAAGAAGAACATGTGGAGTGGGTACAATGTCGCCCCTTGTTGACAGTGTGATTTTTAGACCAAGTTGAAGGTTGCGAAGTTCGATACACAAGTCAGAGTTGTCCTAGGGACCATGTGCGAAGTTGTGAGGAAGCCTGGGGAAACATTCCTAAAGAACAGTGGGTACATAAGTTCATTAACACCTTAGATACTACGCCTATCAACTGGTATCTTCAAGCATAATTGTGTGTAGTCACTACAGATTGGTATGGTATGACCTAGAACTTTATAGATTCATTCCTATTTGAAATTCAGTACCCCACAGTAGATCATGCTTTACAAATTGTCAGACATAAGGTCTTTGAGGGGGCACCTAACCCCATATTGAACAAGAAGAAGATGAATGGACTGCGCCTCTTCAATGATTACAGGGTTGTTATAATATTAATGTTGATGAGGATGATGAACCTAGGAATGTGAACATTTCAGAAACCAAAGGACAAAGAGATATAGAAGGGCTAGGGATTGAACTACCTTTTGTTGGGGAACCTATTAAAATTAACAAAGTTAATATTGGAACATAGAAAGCACCTAAGTTGGAAAATGTTGGAGACTACTGGGATGATGCTACTATTGGTAAGATTACAGAACTATTGCATGAGTATCATGACTTGTTTCCAACCAAGTTCACAGACATGAAGGGAATTAAAGGGCCCATGGGAGAAATGAAGATTCCTTTGAAAGCATATGCAAGACCTGTCAAGCAGCGGCCTTACAGACTGAATCCCAAGTACAAGCAAAAAGTTAAGATTGAATTAGATAGAATGTTGGAAGCAGGAATTATAGAACTAGTCAAAGAATCTGAATGGATCAGCCCTATGGTGGTCCAAGACAAGAAGACATGAGAAATTAGAATCTGTGTAGATCTAAGGAAACTGAATGACGCATGTTTACATGATCCATTTCCTACACCTTTTACTGATGAAGTCCTAGATAATGTAGGAGGACAAGAAGTTTATTCATTCACGGATGGATTTTCAGGCTACCACCAGATCAAAATTGCTAAGGAGGACATACATAAGACTACATTTGCAATAGAATGGGGTTCCTTTTAGTACATGGTGATGCCTTTTGGTTTGAAGAATGCACCAACCATCATTTCCATTGTGGTGGTCGAAGCATTTAAGGAATTTTTACATAAGCTTTTGGAGGCATACTTCGATGACTGGATCGTTTTTAGTCTACTGAAAGATCATATTGAATCTTTGAGATTAATGTTAGATAAGTGCAGGCAATGTCAGATTGCCCTGAACTTGAAGAAGTGTATTTTCTTTTCACCTTTTGGAGTGTTGTTAGGACACATTGTGTGTAATCATGGGTTGTTGGTAGATCCTTCCAAGATTGCTATCATTGTTGATCTACCTCCTCCTACTTCGGTTTGATAGCTGCGCACTGCATTAGGACACACTGGATATTATAGAAAGTTTATTAAGGGTTACGCACAGATAACAACACCTATGGAAAAACTATTAAATAAGGATAGTAAGTTTCAATGGATAGAGGAATGCCAACAAAGCTTCGACACACTAAAGAAAAAAATGGTCACTGCGCCTATTTTGGTTTTTCCAAATTGGAGTAAGGAATTCCATGTTCATGTCGATGCTTCATCCATTGCATTAGGAGCAGTTTTATCACAACCAAGTGCAGAAGATATTGACTACCCTATAGCCTTTGCTAGCAGGAAGCTTTCTACATCTAAAATGAATTATCCTATCACTGAAGGAGAAGGCCTAGCTATGGTATATGCACTGCAGAAGTTTAGACACTACTTGTTGGGAGGACATTTTAAGATGTTTATTGATCATTCTTCATTGAAGTGCTTAGTCAACAAGCTAGTGTTGGGGGGAAGAATATGCAGATGGTTATTATTATTCTAAGAGTATGACTTTGAGATTGTGGTCAAGCCAGGAATAATGAATAAGGGACTTGACCACTTATCCAGGTTAGAACATGGAGAGGAACCTACCAGTTTGGATGATACACTACCATATGCACAGTTGTTGGCCATCAGGAAAGTCGACGATAACTTCGTCGAGATAGTCTAGTTCTTGTCCATAGGAATGGCACCTCATGAGTATATACTTATTTAGAAGAAATAGTTGGTAGTCTGCGTTGCAGATTTTCAACTTATAGCTGGACAATTATATAAGATGGGACCATATGAGATCTTAAGAAGATGTGTTATGGAGTCAAAAAGACCATTGATTCTTGCAGAAGCACATGAAGGGATCGCAGGAGGACATTATGCAGGGAAAGAAACAACGCAGAAGGTTCTCAAAGCTGGCCTCTGGTGGCCCACTTTACATAGGGATGCTAAGGAATACTACAGAGTCTGTGATGCATGCCAAAGAGTAGGGAAGCCTTCTAGAAGGGATGAGATACCTTTAGCACCTTAGTTAACTATACATGCATTTGAGAAATGGGCTATTCACTTTGTGGGACCTATCAACCCACCAGGAAAGCGCACAGAAGCTCGATATATCATCACTACTACAGAGTATTTGACTAGATGGGCAGAAGTAAGAGCAGTTACAGATTGTAGTGTAGCCACAGCTGCGCGATTCATATTTGAGGATATCATAACCATATTTGGATGCCCGAATATCCTTATGAGTGATCAAGGCACACACTTCATCAACAAAACTATTGAAGCCTTGACTCAGGAGTTCGAAGTTCACCATTAGAAGAGAACACCATATCACCCACAGGAAAATGGTACAGTCGAAGCTTTCAATAAGATTTTGGAGACAATGCTAACTAAGATTTGCAGTGTCCACAGAGATGATTGAGATTTGAGAATTCCAACAGTGTTATGGGCTTATCGAACTACTTGCAAAAAGTTGACAACACAGACTCCCTTTAAGTTAGTTTATGTCCAGGAAACAATGGTACCTATGGAAAATTTGGTTCCTAGTTTAAGAATTGCAACATTTATAGGTATGGATGACACCAATGTTGTTCAAGACAGGCTCGCATAGTTGATAGAACTAGAGGAAGACAGGTTCATTGTAGGATTTCATCAGCATGTACAAAAAGAACGAGAAAAGGCTTACCATGATAGACATATCAAGAAGAAAGCATTTAAACAAGGAGATTTGGTACTTTTATATGACAACAAGTTCGTGAAGCATCCAGGAAATTTTAGGACACATTGGCTTGGGACATTCGAGGTTGCCTATGTTATAGAAGGAGGAGCTGTGCAGTTGAAGACTCTTAAAGGAGAATGGAAGGATGGTTTAGTAAATGGGAGTTGGTTGAAGCTATATTGTGACAACCAACTGCCTCACAGCTCTCAATAAAAGCAAAGAAAGAAGAGTCTAGGTACTAGGTATAGTTGAAATTGGGTACTAGACACAGAAAATACAGTCTGCACACGATAGGGAGGGACAGAGCAGAAATCACAGGCTGCTCTGCGCAGCCTGCAGTCGAAGTAATATAGAGGGCTCAACCCTGCAATGACTCGGGACGAGTCACATGTGAGTGTTGGGGGATTGTTGGCCCTTGATCATGTATTAAGGAAGAAAGCAAAGATTAAGGAAGAAGAAAGACAAATTATGAAGTGCGCGAAAGGAACACAAACCGAGGAAGGGTCGAAGTGGTTAAAGATGCATAAAAGAAGGAACGAAGTAAAGGAAAGCAAGTAGTTGAAATAAAATATCAAGGAAGACAAAGAAGCAAAGAAGATAGACCATGGAAAAGTCAACAAGTGGAAGAAGACATTAATGGGTACTTTGGAGCACCTTGCAAGAAAGAAGGAGAAATAGGTCGACAAAAGTCCTTAAAATTAGGGTTATGTGGATCTAGGGTTTTGGACACCTGGGCTTTGGTCTAGGGTTTTTTAAGAGTCATGGAATGTATAAATAAAGGTTAAGAAGAGTTGAGAGCAGGGAGGCAAGAGTGGTATTGGGATGTAGAAATGCTATGTTTAAGAGTATTCTTGTATTTTGGGTCTTCAGCTGGGTGTGAAGATCTACTCTGCAGTTGGGTGCGCAGGGATAGGGAATAAAGGGAAAGAGAGAGAAGGATCTACAACTGAGTGCACAGATAGAACTATATATTTTCATCTAGTCGATCAATAAACACAGTTCTGTGGACGTAGCCCTAGGGAGAGGGTGAACCACATAAAATCTTGTTGTATGTGGTTGATGTTGTGTCATTTGCTATCCTTTATACTGTTATTGTACTGCTATTTTTCCTATTGAAGATAAGAAGATATAACTAACTTTGTGAAGTTAAGCCTAATACTGTTAAGAATTTCTAGTTTATTTTGCGTTGTTGTTTTAGAATCATCTTGAATTTTCTCTGGTTGTAGACACATGTGTCCTGCAACCCCCCCTATTGCTACTTTGGGTGAGACTTCATCTCCTTCGCAGATGTTGCCGTAAGGGCCAATAGTTAGGGTGTGTTGGTGCACTGTTAGATTTGAACCCTAGGTCTGCCCCTGTACCAACATGGCAACAACTTCATCTGAAACTAAGAGTGGCTCAGTAACTGATACTGAAGGTAGATTTCCTTTTTTCATGGAGGTAACTCAATATAAAATACATGGACTGCTCCCCCTGAATCTCATACTATAATAGAATCATGGTTTTTTTGGTTGTCTTCATGAATACTGGAACTGTTTCTTCGAATACTGGAGCAAGTGTCTTGTCATAGTCTTCTCCCTATTGTTGGGAGAATCCTCTGGACACAAATCAGGATTTGTACATCTTTATACTATTATTTGCAACATGCTTGATCTATTATATCAATCTTGGAAGTCACCATTGACTTCCTTTCTAGTCTTAAGGAAAAATCCATATCCCGGTCCTTCTGACTGGATTCCTTCTCTGTTACTGAAACAAGGGAATCTTCCCAGGAGATTTCATGTCTCCTAGAGGTCTTTGAAGCTATGATCTAGTCTTCCCAACTCGGGGCATTTGTTTTCCAGTCCTGGAAGATGTCTCTTCATCTGATCCTTTCTGAGATCAAGCTTACTTTGAGACTTGATTTCTTCTGAATCTACAAAAACTTCAGTCTCTGCAGGATATACTTTGTGTTGAGTACCAAGTGTTAATATGAAACGTTGAGTCAAACTTCAAATGAATTCTGCTTCCTGTCAAGGTGGCTTCATTATCCTTTGACCAAGTCTATTGTGAGATATATTCTAATGTTTGGTCATCTTTGGAGCCTTCTGCTCCTTACAATCAATATCCATATGAGATATTATGTATCTCAAAAGTAGCTTATTCTTCATCTTCTTTGGTACATGGATGTATTCGGTCATGTATACAACTTGGATAGTCTACTCCATGTCTCATCTAATATGTTTCCTCATTTCAACTGTCACTATAACATCCTCAGGGTTATCACCTGTGACCTTTTCGAAAAAAGAACAACAAGGGAAAAACAAAAGACAAGGATAATATTCTTTGTACGAATAATAAAACAATAGCGAGAACAATTGTCACAGTAACCCCTTTAGAGCTATCACTTGTGACCTGCCTGAAACAATGGTAAAAAACAAGAAGTACAATAATAATGAGAGCAATACTCTTCTAGTGTTGTGATGAATCATTCCTTCATGGTAACCTAGAACCAAAACAAGAATTTTATCCTAGAGGCGATGTTAGTTATATCTGGTAAGTGATTACAATAATCTTTTATCTCAATAATTCTCACATGCTACCAAGTATAAAACTTTCTAAAGATTTCTATCTCAGCTATGAGGTAGTTATCAAACTTGACATGTGTAAATTTGAATCTTATCAACTTAATCAATCAAACCTAGAACCTGGAGTCTTTTCCTCAAGACCATGAAGCTGAAACATCGACATCAATAACACGAAGCTGGAACAACATCAACAACAACACGAGGATGTAACAACATCAACAACAACACGAGGCTGGATATAAAATCCTAACAAGCTACCACATGGTACTATGACAGACTGTCCTTACCAGACCTTCAGGATCTGCCGAGGAATCACAAGATTCCCTAGGATATAGAATCCTAATGGAGCTACCACTACTGACCAAAACTGACATATACATGCACAGGTACTCTGACAGACCATCCTTACCAGACCTTCGGGATCTACCTAGGGATGATCAATCCCCTAGGATATAAAATCCTAACGGAGCTACCCGTTTTTGGTCAGGATACCATAGTATCATTAACATCACTCCTCCTTTCAAGGGAGGTCCTTTAAAACAACACCAATATTGTCTTAGAAGTACTCAAACTTCACACGAGACATAGGCTTGGTCAACACATCTGCAACCTGCTCATCTGTGCCAACATATTGGAGCTTTATAACTCCACTTTGCACCATATCACGAATGTTGTGATACCATATCTCTATGTGCTTCAACTTATCATGGAACACTGGGTTCTCCGTCACCTTTATACAACTCTGGTTATCACATAGAATCACGGTGGCTTCCATCTCCAAATCGAACAGAACTGTCAACAACTTTCGAAGCCATATGGATTCACAACTGGCGGAACATGTTGCAATGTATTCCACTTCTGTCGTGTTGAGAGAAATACTATATTTCTTCTTTCTTTTCCATGAAGTCATGGCTAACCCCAGACATAAACAACATCCTAAAGTGCTCTTTCTATCTGAAGCACTTCCATCCCTATCTGAATCAGTATAACCATACAGTTTGAAGTCATGATCTCCAGTTTAACAGAGACCATAATCCAACATACCCTTAAGGTATCTCATCACATGCTTTGCATCTACAAGGTGAACATGTCTGGGCTCTACTAGATACTGACTCAGGGTGTTCTCAACAAAGCATATATCTGGCCTGGTATTCATCAGATACATCAATGATTCGATAATTTGTCTGTATAGAGTAGCATCAACCAACTCTGACAAAGTATCAACCAAGAGCTTCAAAATTGTTTCCATGGGTGTGTTCATGGATTTACATTCTATCATGTCAAATATCTTCATTATTTCAACCACATACTTCCCTTGGTTAAGGAAGATATTCTATGGGCTCTGCTAGAATTCAAGACCTAAGAAATAATGCATCGGGCCTAGGTCTTTCATCTCAAACTCCACAGTGAACTTCTTCTTACAATCTATGATGATATTTTCTTCTTCTGTCAAGATTAAGTCATCCACATATAGAAGCAATATAACTGGTCCATCATTCTCAATCTTTAAGTAAAATTTGGGATCATCTTTACTCTTGGTAAAGCCTAAGCTCATTAGAAAACTATCAATCTTGCCATACCAAGGTCTTGGAGCTTGCTTCAACTTGAAGACATGAGTCTTCCTATCCTGTACTTTTGAAATTGAATTTTCACATCACATTGTACCAACCTAGTACATTTGTTCAACTCCAACTTAATCTACACAATCATGTGCTTGCTCTATGTGCTTTATGCAAAGCACTATTTGGCTTGCTGCTTGAGAGTATGTCATCTGCTCTTTTTGCAAATGTTCCTCTGGGACTGAGACTCTGGACTTGCAACTTCTCTGAAGCTGAGAATCATTGTATTTGTTGAACTCTGAGAGTAGTTCCTCGATTTTATCATGGAAACAACTTCATCTGAAACTAAGAGTGGCTCAGTAACTAATACTGAAGGTAGATTTTCTTCTTTCATGGAGGTAACTCAATCTCAAATACATGTATTGCTCCCCCTGAATCTCATACTATATCATAATCATGGTTGTTATGGTTGTCTTCATGAATACTGGAACTATTTCTTCGAATACTGGAGAAAGTGTCTTGTCATAGTCTTCTCCCTCTTGCTGGGAGAATCCTCTGTACACAAATCAGGATTTGTACATCTTTATACTGTTATCTGCAACATGCTTGATCTCTTAGATCAATCTTGGAAGTCACCCCTGACTTCCTTTCTAGTCTTAATGAAAAATCCATATCCCAGTCCTTCTGACTAGCTTCCTTCTATGTTACTGAAATAGGGGAATCTTCCCAGGAGATTTCATGTCTCCTAGAGGTCTCTGAAGCTATGATCTAGTCTTCCCAACTCATGGCATCTGTCTGACAGTCTTGGAATATGTCTCTTCATATGATCCTTTCTGAGATCAAGCTTACTTTGAGTCTTGATTTATTTTGAATCTACGAAAACTTCATAGTCTCCGCAAGATATACTTGGTGTTGAGTACCAAGAGTTAATATGAAAAGTTGAGTCAGACTTCAAATGAATTTTTCTTCCTGTCAAGGTGGCTTCATTATCCTTTGACCAAGCCTATTGTGAGATCCATTCTAATGTTTTTTCATCTTTGGAGCCTTTTTATTTTTACAATCAATCTCCATATGAGATATTATGTATCTCAAAAGTAGCTTATTCTTCATCTTCTTTGGTACATGGATGTATTCGGTTATGTATACAACTTGGATAGTCTGCTCCATGTCTCATCTAATATGTTGCCTCCTGCAACTGTCACTATATCTTCCTCAGGGTTATCACCTGTGACCTTCCCAGAACAAGAACAACAAGGGACAAACAAAAAACAAGGATAATATCCTTTATACGAATAATAAAACAATAGCGAGAACAATCCTCACAGTAACTCCTTTAGAGCTATCACTTGTGACCTGCCTGAAACAAGGGTAAAAAGTAAGAAGTACAATAATAATGAGAGAAACACTCTTCTATTGTTGTGATGATCATTCCTTCATGGTAACCTGGCACCAAAACAAGAAGTTTCTCCTAGAGGAGATGTCAGTTATATCTGGTAAGTGATTACAATAAGAATTTATCTCAATAATGCTCACATGCTACCAAGTATAAAACTTTTTAAAGATTTCTATATCAACTATGAGGTAGTTATCAAACTTGACATGTGTAAATTTGAATCTTATCAACTTAATCAATCAAACCTGGAACCTAGAGTCGTGTCCTCAAGAACATGAAGCTGAAACATCGACATCAATAGCACAAAACTGGAACAACATCATCAACACCACGAGGCTGGAACAACATCATCAGAAGCACGAGGTTGTCCCTGGGTGAAGCATCTTTATATTTTACCCAACATCAATCTCTCTGGGCCTTCAACCCCTTCTTCCCATAAAATGAGGGACAACCCCTTCTTGGGTCAATACACCCTAAAATCCCAAGAGTTAAGTACCAAGTGTTAATATGAAACAGAGAGTCAAACTTCAAATGAATTTCGCTTCCTGTCAAGGTGGCTTCATTATCCTTTGACCAAGTCTATTTTGAGATATATTCTAATGTTCGGTCATCTTTGGAGCCTTCTTCTCCTTACAATAAATCTCCATATGAGATATTATGTATCTCAAAAGTAGCTTATTCTTCATCTTCTTTGGTACATGGATATATTCGGTCATGTATACAACTTGGATAGTCTACTCCATGTCTTATCTAATATGTTTCCTCCTGCAACTGTCACTATAGAATCCTCAGGGTTATCACCTGTGACCTGCTTGAAACAAGAACAACAAGGGACAAACAAAATACAAGGATAATATTCTTTATACGAATAATAAAACAATAGCAAGAACAATTGTCACAGTAGCCCCTTTAGAGCTATCACTTGTGACCTACCTGAAACAATTGTAAAAAGAAAGAAGTACAATAATAATGAGAGCAACACTCTTCTAGTGTTGTGATGAATCATACCTTCATGGTAACCTGGAACCAAAACAAGAAGTTTATCCTAGAGGCGATGTTAGTTATATATGGTAAGTGATTACAATAAGATTTTATCTCAATAATTCTCACATGCTACCAAGTATAAAACTTTTTAAAGATTTATGTCTCACTATGAGGTAGTTATCAAACTTGGCCTGTGTAAATTTGAATCTTATCAACTTAATCAATCAAACCTGGAACCTGGAGTCTTTTCCTCAAGACCATGAAGCTGAAACATCGACATAAATAGCAGGAAGCTAGAACAACATCAACAACGACACGAGGTTGGAACAACATCATCAACAACACGAGGTTGGATATAAAATCCTAACAAGTTACCACGTGGTACTTTGACAGACTGTCCTTACCGGACCTTCGGGATCTGTCGAGGAATCATAAACTCCCTAGGATATATAATCCTAATGGAGCTACCACTACTGACCACAATTGGCATATACATGCACAGGTACTCTGACGAACCGTCCTTAACAGACCTTTCAGATCTACCTAGGGATGATCAATCCCCTAGGATATAAAATCCTAACGGAGCTACCCGTTGTTTGTCAGGATACCATAGTACCATTAACATCACTCCCCCTTTCAAGGGAGTTCATTTCAGACAACACCAAGATTGTCTCGGAAGTACTTAAACTTCACACGAGACATAGGCTTGGTCAACACATCTGCGTCCTGCTCATCTGTGCCAACATATTGGAGCTTTATAACTCCACTTTGCACCATATCACGAATGTAATGATACATGTTATCCCCGATATCTAGGGATAACTAGGAGATCATGTCTCGAGGCCCACAGGTCCTAGACATGGAGTATCGAGAGCAGGATTGACCTGAGCATGGCCCTGGAGGGCCCATTCTTCTTCTTCTTTGCCAGACTTGTCCTGTTAGCAGCAGCAACTTCCATCACCATCGACTTGGACTTGCATAAGAGAAGACTCTTGCTCCATGAGTTAATTGGTCCAAAGTATAATGGTATGTGTCATGTTTGATCATTATAACCTTCTTATATATGCATCAGGTTCCTTACATTTCTGATAACTACTTGGATCTTACAATAATCCACTTGACCATTGTTGGGGTGATTAACGGGGTGGCCTAACAAGCTTGTATTCATGGGTTTTGGTTAGCCACCAAGGGGGATTTGCAAAGCCATCGTCCGCTCCCACCATTCTATCATTTTACATCTTATCTCCCACACATCCATCCCATTCCCCTAGTCCGGCCATTAGGATGACCTTTTGAGGGTTACACTTTGTCCTGTGGGAAGAAGGGGCTAAAGGCCCAGGGGGTAAAAACAGCTGGTAAAAGATAAAATCCATAAGAAATAAAACCCAGAGATGCTTCACCCAGGGATCCTCGAGAAGGCAATAAAAGGCCTCTCGATAAGAAACTAAAGGGACCCTAAGAAAAATAATAAAACAAGACCTAACCAAGAGGATGGGAGGTCTCATCACGAGCCGGCCCATTATGTTCATAGGTATCCAGCAGTATGACATTGTCATTATCTGGTCACCATGCCAGGGCAATGACCTTTGGTTGCATGGCCAAGGGAAAGGGGGTCTCATCATGAGCCAGCCTTATCATTTCTGTGAAGATACCAGTGGGTAACACTGTCAGCTCTGGTCACCATGCCAAGGCAGTGTCCTCTGGTCAGATCTTGAGGTAAAAAGGAAAGAAAAGCAATAAATTAAAAATAAAGGCAATAAAGCGGCTTGGAAAAAGAGCATCCATGACGGGTACAAATTGCCTCCTACAAAGGCACCCACGGACAACACCTGCCCCTGGTCTTACTATGACTGGACATCCCTAGACCATATCACCTCATGAACATGGCTTGAATGATTCTCTGTGGAAACTTTCCTTTTCTTTTGGATATTAGCCCAATAGGTTATCCTGTTGGTTTCTTCAACTTTGTATAGTAGATATGTGTAATGTCTTTGAGATCTTAGATGATATGCTACGGATTTCATGCATGTATTTGATAAATTTAATGATGAAACATGATTGACATTGCTATGATCCTGAGGACTGATAATCCCATGGAGGGCGTAGTTTTTGATGTGCAGGACCATACCCGGCGGACAGGTACCAGTGGACCGGTACACATGGGGATATGATTAGCTCAGACCTCCATGGGGCTGAAGAGCCCATCAGATGGTTGTTGGGATGGAAGAGATAGGCAACGTGCTGATGAGCCATTGCACGAGAAGGAAGAAGGATGTTCCACCCAGGACACTTTGGCAGAGCCCGGTCTAGGGGGAATCACCCACTGCAGATGGGACATATGCTTTTGATGGACAGGATGTCACTTGAGAGAGCTGGACGTTGACTGGAGCGTGTGGCAGTATGTTGAGGTCATTTGGCACGTGTGGAAACCTAGAGGAGCCCTAGAAGGGCCAACGTTTGGCTTCCTGGATGATGAGCTTGCCCAAAAAGGGCCAACGTCTCCCTCAGAAGGGCTTGACGTCCCCCTTTTAGCTCATATTATGACATTTTTAGCATTTAATGTAAAAACAGTGTAAATTTTAAAGGTCAGCCTTGTCGGTTGTTTTAATGACCTATTTTTAAAATTAAAGGTCATAAGATTGATATAAATAGAGGATGTTGGGCCTCATTTTTAACATAACATAACTCACTCTCTTGTGAGAGATACACTTTTAGTCTTTTGTCTTGGTATTTTTCTCTTGGAAGTGAGGCACAACTCTTGTGGAGGATTCTTCTTGGCATTTTTATGGTGTTTCTCTCATTGGAAGGTTTACAACTAGGGTTTGATGAGCATTCTTCATGATTTGTAAGTGTATTTTTCATGCAAAACTTCTTGAATGAATGGTTGTAGGTTTAATCTATTACATTTGCTATTACATTGCTATTATATTTCTTAATCTTGAAACCCTAGGTAGCAAGCACACAAGTAGGTCCTTGCTATATGTCCCCGTGATTGAGAAACTTGTTTTAGCCATTGATTAAGGAAGATATAGCCTAGCCGTTGCTACACTAATCATCCTTTTTCTGAGTTAGCATTTAATTACAAGTTGAATAAAGGTGACGTCCTAGGCCTAGTTGATTCTACACCTAGGGTTTTAACTTTTTAGGGTTTGAAGGGCCTTGCTCTTGCAACACCTTTCTCCCTTAGATTTGTGTTTTAAAGTTAGCCATTTTGCCAAGAATATTTAAAGAAAGAGGAAGGAGCATGAGGCCTTGCTTAAGCAACACCGGAATGAGCCTCCTTCCCTTAGGGTTTTGATTCTAGGGCCCTGCCATTGCAGCACCATAGAACCTAACTCTCTAGTCTTTAGATTTTGATCCTCCCAAGATCTTGCCCTTGATTTTGACTACATAATACCCTAAGGCACTAGTTTTTCTCTCCAACGTTGAACTTGTTGTGCAAAAACAATCTTTCAAAAACTCTCAAATTTGAAACCCTAATTAACCCTAACGTCTTCTAATCTAGCATAAAATGATGACGTCATGCCTTTATTAAGATTTTGGTTGATAAAAAATATTGTGGCTTGATCATCCAATGATATACATTGATGTATTAATAATTTTCATTGGCTTATTTGCAAAACGTTCACCTTCTTTGTCTATTATACTAACCCTAAAGGAAGCCTGACGTCATCCCTTAGGATATTGACGCAACTACCTTTGTATATGAGCAATTAATAACATTTGATGCATTGATTCAAGGATTGATTATTTTCATGTTATTCCAGTGTTTATTGACAAGTGATATTATATGCCATTGTCATTATTGCAAACATTGACTTCGTCAATATTTATTGTTGTTTATGCTCATGTACATTAAATATTGATAGTCATTGATTAATGAAGTATTAACCACTATTGCATGTACTAGTGTCATTGTTGCCTTGTCTCCCAAGCAGGTGCCTTATCTATGGTTCTTCTTCAATTGACTATCTTCTGGGCGGTAATCTGTGAAGGGGAAACTAGCCTTAATCCTTTGAGCCTTTTTCCTTTCAAAACCCCAGATTGTCAGGGACGTCTCCCTTGGGCTTAGCCACCCTAAATAGAAAGAGCCCCCCATCGAGGTGACAGTGGGTGGGGAAGCTCCTGTTATGCCAGTTTGACCCTTACCCTTTAGCTCCTTGACCTTAACTACAAACTGAGCGATAACATTTTGGCGTCGTTGCCGGGGAACACTGAGTCAATCTTCCTCAACAACAAATCTTTCGGTAAGCCTTACCTCAAAGGCGTTTTCTCTTACAAGCTTACCTGGTGACTCCACTAGACTTTATTCCCCCATTCTTTGATAGTTTCAAGAAAACTATCTGGCGACTCCACTGATGAAGAAGCCAACAATGACTTCACAATGGGATCCCGGGAACTATAAGCCTTTAGACATGAGCAAAATCCCAGGATACCCAAGACAAATGCCCCCGATATCCAAGAGATGGCTCCCTAGATTCACTGGTGGCAATGGAGAAAGAGATGACTTTCATATGGATGAATTTTATTCTTATTTTGGGCTCCACCCTATCGATGATGATGCCGAAGATGTGGTAATGAAATTTTTTCCCACCACTCTTCACGGGAATGCTAAAAAATGGTATGATGATCTTCCTGATGCTAGCATCACCTCCATGAACCAGCTAGAAGAACCTTTTCTCAAAGAATGGGGCATAAGTTCGGGAGACATCTCAGTACTTCTAAAAGGATTCAAGCATATAAAACAAACTGAGAATGAAACGCTATTTAACTTTCAGAGTAGGTTCGAGGGCACTCTATATCAGATTCCTGCAAGCCATCATCCTGAAGAAGAGTATGTTGTCCATCTCTATACCCATGCGATCTTGTCTCACCTAGGTTTGCCCCTCAGTAAAATGGCCCTAAAGACACTCAATGAAGCTTATGGCATGGCTAAAGGAATTGAACAGAACATCTTCTCATCAGGGATAAAGGACCTCTTCACCTTGGGTACTCTTACTATGGAAAGTTTGTATTCCCATGAAAAACTTGTTGATGATTTCCAAGAAGAAGGGAAGCAGACCATCATTCAACATGGGATGATTGAAGACATGGTTGAGGAGATGGAACCTGAGAAAAATGATGAAGTATCAATGTGTGCCCCTCCCTCTAATGAAGCAATCCAAGAGCCCTTTTCTCCTGCACAACAAAAAGAAGATGAGTTTAGTTTCATCCCATTTCAAGATGCCAATGACACCTTGATCCTTGATTCAGAAAATGAAGGAGAAAAGAAAGCTTTGAATGAAATTGATGGCCCTTGTTGTAAAGATAAATAAGTAGTCCATGAGGATGAAACAATGACACATGCTGAAAACATCAAGGTCCTCGAAGTTCCTGCGCAACAAGAAACAGTAAGTTACCCTCCTCTCCTAGTTTTTGATAAAGCTTTACCTTGTGATGAAGAGGAGGAGGAGGATGAATTTTCAAATGTTTCAAACCTTGCATGTTATGACACAGATAGTGACATTTTTGATAACATTGATGAGTTCATACATGTTGGGAGACGTAGGTGGGATAAAGTTGGTTATGACCTGGATCCCATCTATGACACTGAGAGTCATTTCCAGTTGTTTCCCTTGCAACTACCACAACAAATTACTTTTGACCAATGGCGACAAGGAGATGAGGTTTTTACCCATACCTCCCAAAGGACCAAGGATGACCCAGTACCTTATTTTCCTAATGATTTTCAGTCATACCTTGAGGAATTTGATGACTTTTCTCCTGAGCATTTGGACTTATTTTGTGAAGATGATTGCCAATCGCCTATCTGCTCAGACTTTGATACAAGTGAGAACATTGTTTGCCTAAGGAAAGTATCTCATGGCTTTTCACTCCAGCCACCTGTTGTTACTTTACCATGCATGTCCATTAAAGGTGTGCTTGGGAAGTATATTTTTAATGTTGAGTTTCCTTTTAGGCAAACCCTGAACTCCAAGGGTTGGTTGGGTACTGTGTGTTTCAGTCAATTTTTCAACTTTCCCTTTTTAGTTTGCCAGTCGTCTGCTAGATCTTTGGCGATCCCTTCTTTGATTTCAGGGCATGAGGATGTCCTAGGTAACCAGTTTGCAGGTCCTTTGAGTCGGTTTTCTAAACCTTGCATTTTTCATGACCCTTTCTTGAAGTGGATTGAGCACTTTCCTCAGAGATGGACTTGGCAGGATTTTATCCCTCCCACCCGCCTCCATGAGTTAGATTCTGACCTTTCCGATGATATGATGTACATTATAACTCATGACATTTTTGTGCTTGACTTATCACTGTTCTGGTTTATGATGAAGCACAAAGGCAGGTATCAAGGGACATTACTGGATTGGCTTCATTGGTTGTTTGACTACACCAAGCATCCAGCCAGCAGGTAAGAACAGGTAAGTATTTCACTTTCTGTTCGCATCTATGATTACTACATGTACATATGTTATATTCTACGGGGTGGCAATACCACCCCACCTTTTGTTGTTGATGCCTTCTTGTCAAGTGTGACCAGGTTTATGCCAGAGATGTTGAGGTTCTCATGCGCTCTACGGTGAGCACATGTCCCCGAGTTGGAGCTAGATGTTATCCCCGATATCTAGGGATAACTAGGAGATCATGTCTCGAGGCCCACAGGTCCTAGACATGGAGTACCGAGAGCAGGATTGACCTGAGCATGGCCCTAGAGGGCCCATTCTTCTTCTTCTTCACCAGACTTGTCCTGTTAGCAGCAACAACTTCCATCACCATCGGCTTGGACTTGCATAAGAGAAGACTCTTGCTCCATGAGGTAATTGGTCCAAAGTATCATGGTATGTTTTATGTTTGATCATTATAACCTTATTATATATGCATCAGGTTCCTTACATTTCTGATAACTGCTTGGATCTTACACTAATCCACTTGACCATTGTTGGGGTGATTAACAGGGTGGCCTAGCAAGCTTGTATTCATGGGTTTTGGTTAGCCACCAGGAGGGATTTGCAGAGCCATCGTCCGCTCCCACTATTCTATCATTTTACATCTTATCTCCCACACATCCATCCCATTCCCCTAGTCCGGCCATTAGGATGACCTTTTGAGGGTTACACTTTGTCCTGTGGGAAGAAGGGGCTAAAGGCCCAGGGGGTAAAAGCAGCTGGTAAAAGATAAAAGCCATAAGAAATAAAACCCAGAGATGCTTCGCCTAGGGATCCCCGAGAAGGCAATAAAAGGCCTCTCGATAATAAACTAAACGGACCCTAAGAAAAATAATAAAACAAGAACTAACCAAGAGGATGGGAGGTCTCATCACGAGCCGACCCATTATGTTCATAGGTATCCAGCAGTATGATATTGTCATTATTTGGTCACCACGCTAGGGCAATGACCTTTGGTTGCATGGCCAAGGGAAAGGGGGTCTCATCACGAGCCATCCTTATCATTTCTGCGAAGATACCAGTGGGTAACACTGTCAGCTCTGGTCACCATGCCAAGGTAGTGTCCTCTGGTCAGACCTTGAGGTAAAAAGGAAAGAAAAGCAATAAATAAAAAATAAAGGCAATAAAGGGGCTTGGAAAAAGCGCATCCATGACGGGTACATCTCGCCTCCTACAAAGGCACCCACGGACAACACCTGCCCCTGGTCTTACTATGACTGGACATCCCTAGACCATATCACCTCATGAACATGGCTTGAATGATTCTCTATGGAAAATTTCCTTTTCTTGTGGATATTAGGCCAATAGGTTATCTTGTTGGTTTCTTCAACTTTGTATAGTAGATATGTGTAATGTCTTTGAGATCTTAGATGATATGCTATGGATTTCATGCATGTATTTGATAAATTTAATGATGAAACATGATTGACATTGCTATGATCTCGAGGACTGATGAGCCCATGGAGGGCATAGTTTTTGATGTGCAGGACCATACCCGATGAACAGGTACCAGTGGACCGGTACACATGGGGATATGATTAGCTCAGACCTCCATGGGGCTGAAGAGCCCATCAGATGGTTGTTGGGATGGCAGAGACATGACAACATTGTGATGAGCCATTGCACGAGAAGGAAGAAGGACGTTCCACCCAGGACACTTTGGCAGAGCCCGACCTAGGGGGAATCACCCACTGCAGATGGGACGTATGCTTTTGATGGACAGGACGTCACCTGAGAGAGTTGGATGTTGACTGGAGTGTGTGGCAGTGTGTTGAGGTCATTTGGCATGTGTGGCAGCCTGGAGGAGCCCTAGAAGGGCCAACGTTTGGCTTCCTGGATGCTAATCTTGCCCAAAAAGAGCCAACGTCTCCCTCAGAAGGGCTTGACGTCCCCCTTTTAGCTCATATTGTGACATTTTTTATCATTTAATGTAAAAACAGTGTAAATTTTAAAGGTCAGCCTTGTCGGCTGTTTTAATGACCTATTTTTAAAATTAAAGGTCATAAGATTGATATAAATAGAGGACGTTGGGCCTCATTTTTAACATAACATAACTCACTCTCTTGTGAGAGATACACTTTTAGTCTTTTGTCTTGGTATTTTTCTCTTGGA
>ML834175.1:5762-23310 GCA_009831015.1 Picea engelmannii | reverse complement strand
CATATCCTAAACAAGTCAACATCTCATTGATAAAAGACCAGTCAATCCGATCATAGGCCTTGTCAAAGTCAATCTTCAAGAAGAGCACCTCTTGTTTAGACTCCTTATCCCACTCCATGGTTTCCCATGTTGAGATCACTGTATCCAAGATAAATTTCCCCAACACAAGAGCTTTATGTTCCCTTCGAACAATCTTTTGGGAAATGGTACAATACCAACACTAGTGCCACTTAACACGTTAAAGTCACTACCAACAATCCAATCTGCCTTTAGAAATGAAGAGACCATCCAATCCCAAAGACAACTCCTCTTTACACTAAGATTGGGTGTATGCACTAAACATAACTGCAATAGGCAGTCCTGAGCCAAAAAGGTAATCTAGACACATTAATTGTCTAGGTCACACCCATGATCAACAACGAAACTTGCAAAACAGGGGGAAAGAGTGAGGACCACCCCCTATTTCCCTGTGCATGATCCATTGTTGAAGCCATTCCAACAATAACTCATTTGATTACAAATCTCAAACATTGTTAATTTTACTTCTTGTAAAAGGACTAAATCTGATCTAGTCCTTTGTAACACTATAGGGACAAATTTCTTATGGCTTGGGATCACCATCTCTCTCAAGTCCCATGATAGAAGAGACAACTGCATTCAAGGTATAGAGGTTTGTTGAGGCTATTGAAACAATTGGTCATCATGACATTTCTCAAAGAAGAGGTCTTCCATTCAGGTGAAAGGATCACAACTCTTTGAAGGACTTGATAAGGGGAGTGGGGTGCAACTCCCTTATAGGCTTGTGCAAATGGACAGGAGAAGAAACTTACTTTTGTTTGTTGGACTTCACTTTCCATTCAACATCTACATCCATACTCTATAGTTGGCCACTCAGCTCCTTTGAGGTCAAGTGGGCGACACTCTGACTCTATCTACGAACATCACACTTGTTGGGATTGGGATTTTGAACTTGCTACAACGCTAGGCCCCCAGAGCCTTGAGAATACTCTTGAGTTGAAATCCTAATAGGTCTTCCACCTACACTCTAAGTGGGCTTAGTTGAATGCCTGCCATACTTAGCTACCTACCTTGAAGCAAATGAAGAACCAACTGACTTAGTTGTAGGCATTATCAAAGTAGAAACCCTTTCACTCTTCGAAGTTGTCAGCTTAGGATTACGATGTAGGATGTTACCCTCTCATGGATAGAAACCTTTGGATACCCTTAAAACAATATCATGTACCCGCCTGCACAAGATTCAATCATCTCAGATCAGTTCCAAACTCAATCCTTTCCATTCTCCAATTTGAAACATGATTCCATAAGACGAGATGAACCATGATGTGCTTATGTCAGATGGTCAGATATTCCTTGGTGATCCAGTCACTCCATCGATGCTCCATGTGTAATATTTTTTTAGCTACAATCGTATAATCCCCTGGCATGTCATGGAGTTGTGGTTTCCTTATGATGATTGACTAGGATGCCATATCATATACAATTTTCTCACTTGTGTCATGTTACCTTGGGAAACATGATCTTGGTTAGAAGTATTCCCTCTTCTAAGATGACTCATACTACTAGGTTGTCTAGACCGGGTAGGATACCAGGTAGCACAATCCATGTCCTAATCACACTAAGAATTTTCCATTTCCCCATTATCACTCATTTCCATCCACATCAAAGAAAAATAGCATCCTGTCATGTATGGCTACTCAAAGGTCAAAAGGAAAGGTCGAAATTAAGAAAGCCTATGTCAAATAAAGCCATGAAGGCTAAAGAGGTGAAGAAAAAAGTCAAATAAAGTATAAACTACTTCACCATGGCCCCCCTTTTTTAGTTTCGAAGAGAAAAATGCTTGTCTAAAAAAAAAAGGACCTAGAAAAAATGAAAGAAAATAAAGGGGAAGTGTGTGCAGACCAAATTATTTGAGGATTCCTCTAGAAGGATGATATGAAAAAATTGCCTAGCTAAAATAAAGCTAGAAATAAAAAAGCTAAAATGTCTTATGCATGTCTACAACTTTGAGAGTCATTACATGAAAATTATTGTTTTCCCCTTTCTTCACTAATATCATTAATAGCCTATCCTCCACTTAAACAACTTAGGAAACATGGATTTTCTTCAGGATTGAACTTATTTAAAACTATCAACAATGTTTCCCTAGGTAAAACTTAGGAAAGTGTCTAAATTAAATTAAAATGTTATGCTTACTAGGAAGTTGTCACTTGGTGCTATGAATTAATGATTTTCTAAGGGGTTAGACCATCATCATGGGTAAATATTGCACATTGGAGCGTTATTGGACCCATTGGACACATGGATTACCTATTTTCCTATTTGAGCACGTGTTTAATATCTCAACTCAAGTGGAAGGGAGAATTTCACCTTGGCATGTGATTTATTTCATTAATGGAAGAAGGTGATGAGCTTATTTGACCATTTTGACTCTTTCCTAAAGGGGATATATCATGAAGAATATTATTTTATGGTAATTGACCTTGTCAATGAGGAGAAAAACACTATTTTATTATGATTTTGACCGCATCAAAGGATAAAATCATTGTTTATTGTAAAGAGCTCTTTTAAATATTATTTGGCTCATGGTTCAAGACTTCTACCCATGGTATTTGTAAATGGTTTAGGGTTTCCTCTTCACCTATAAAAGAGGAAGCCCTATCATTTGTATGGGGGGATTGATTTGTATAATAAAGAAATTTTTCTACTCAAAGCATTGTAGTGTGGAATCTCTTTCATTCTTGGTGGCAACCTCTTGTGCTTAATGACGGTAAGATCATAGTCAATTTTATTTTTTTAATTGAGAAAGGTTTGCATAAAATCGTGATTGGATAAAGTATAGTTCACAATTTATTTTATTGTTCATTATTGATTACAGTTTACATTCCTAAAGGACTAATGTTTTTTGGACTTGTTTTTTTTTATTTTCATGAAAGTTTAATCAAATTTAATGCAATCCCTAAAAACTTAGTTTAATCTTCCTCCTTGTAAAAATTTATTACGGTTTTTCGTGCTTTGGATTTCCCTTGCACTCATTGCTTGGTATAAGGGTCTGTAAAGTTTTTTTTTTTAATATTTTACCAAAGGAACCCCATCACTCAATGAATGAAAAGACATTTTTTTATTATTTTTCTAATCTATACCATTTAAAAAATAACTCCCGTCAAATCTTTTATTTATTTTTTGAGTCTCAATAAAATATCATTCATATCTTAAATATTTCATGATAGAGAATTTAAAAAATAAAAATAAAAAACATAAAATTATTGTTTGAGCGGCTAGCATACCAATAGGGTTATGATTGGTTTTATGATTTAATTTTTAATCTAACCCTAAGAACTTGATCTCACATTTGAAGCGCTAGGTTTCATTATTCATCGAGGGTCATGGAACATGATATGGACTCTACTTTCCCCAGCAGTTACGAATCTCAGATATGATAAGAGCCATCTCGACTTCTTCAAGTGAACCTTTTTATTTTTGCAAATTTGGTTCTTCCCATAACACTGTATTTGCAGATTTCTTCAAGGGTCAAAGGAACCAAAGCGATTCAACCCAAGGGAATGCACTGTTTTCATCACCTCACCCCTTTGTTGGTTGGATATAATTGCAGGAAGTAGGTTCTCTTTTTGTATTGTTTCCTGTAATTGGTATCTCATTATTCTATCTCATAAAGAAAAATGGATCCCGCCCATTTCCTTTCCAAATATATTAAGGGTTTCATTGCTGGTTTATCACAAAATTTGTAGTTCATATCCAGGTTTTATCTCAGTTTAGTTTTCACTTTTAGCAGTGAATCTGGGTTTTATCTTTGGAGGTCACCCTTTACAATTCACTCTATAACTTAACCTTCATTCTTTCTCTTGAATCGATCTTTAAAAAATGATTTGGATCTTGTGCTTGGTAGATTTCACGAGATCTGGGATGATTTCTTATTCAAAAAATTCCCTAAAAATGGCAACGTCTGGGTTGGCTGGTGAATTTGAATGCACCAACGATCTCATGAGAAATAAACCAGTCATTGGTTTGAGGGCTGTTGAGTGGCTTAAACTTTCATAGAAAATAAACCCATGTCTAACATCAACAAATGATCTATCTTGGCATCTTCCTAGTGTTCTTGTATTCTTCATATTTCTACAGATACAAACCAACAATCGCTAAATTCATTCTCAACTTCAATTGGATAATCCAAACTTGATATATCATTGCACAACTCTTTGTTCTGAAGGTTTTATTTATTTTTTGTTTTTTTGTTTTTGAGCCAAATTTGTCAAATATAATAAGTATGCAGAATTGGTTGGCATGATTTATATGGTTGCATATTTGGTTAGTTTGTTTGATTGTGTTAATTTTCACATGAAAATATATGTGACTATTTTTCAGATCTGAGAAATTGCTTCCTAGTGAACCAAGAGTAATACTCTAGTTGTTATCACCGAACAATTCTACACTGAAAATTATTGACTGAAAAACATAAGCAGCAGAAACACAAAGATCATAGATGAATCATCAATACACATGAGACACAATTTTAGTTTTATAATCTTGTTATCGTAAAAAATCATGAGGGAAAAACCAGTCATCCTAGCCATCATAATATCACCAAAATCTAAGGATAGCCTTGTCCTCCAAAGTCACCAAAACTGAGAACCTTGTTCTCCAAAAACCATACAAATAAAAAACGCAAACCTCACCAATATCTGTAAATATCCTCTACACACAATTATTTTGTAGGCCACCTGTACAGCTTGCTAATGTCACCTATCAGCTTATACAGATTTGTACCTGCCCAAAAACTCAGATACGTGACTCACCAATTGGCAACCCGTAGACATATGTTGTTTTCTCCACTGCAAATCGCGTATACCCTATACGTGATTCATTTGTCTCTAACCTGCATATATACACGCTTCGTCCTCCTACAAATTGTGTATGGTACAAAAAATTCACTCCACACCTGCAGCCTTCTTCGCTTCTCTCTCTTGGGACAGATTCGCCTCTTTGCAGACTTTCCCTTTGTTGAGATCACTGATCCTCCTAGCACAAGTGCAGACCCACTTATTCTAGCTCCATCATGTCTCACACTCTCTACATGATATGAAATGTCACAATGACCTATTTTCTTTATATACAATCCTTAGGGGTCACCATAGAAGCCCCTCCACAAGTCAACATCAAATTAGGTTTTCCTTGTGGGTGTGAAGCCCCAACACAAGCCCACAAAGCCCATCATCAAACCCATGAAGCCCCCACTCAAATCCAAGGGGGTTTTCTTCAAACTAAAAGTGTGATGTGGTGTCCATGATGATTCCCACATGCCCAACACCTAGGGTCATGTCAGAACACCTTCTCGAAGGTACAAAAATTAACACTCCCTCTTAGAGAGGAAGGTATTCCCACCACACTCCACAAGTGGTAATGCCTCCTAATGTTACCAAAGCATCAACACACCCTCTTAGTGAGATAGACATTCCATCCTCCATCATCACCTGGAAGTAACTATGTCTCCCATACTGGATCCTATACCAAAACTATTGTTATAGCCTTAAAATGCCCTACTTATGCATACATGGCATTGGCCTTTCTACTTGCACAATTTTCCAAAATACTACTGAGGAACTCTATTTAAAAAAACAAAATTTGGAGCATGTACGCGCCTTGCTGCACTACTTCCCACGTACATACGCTTGTTGCATGCTAGACAACACACACACATATGCTAGATGCATACTAAACAACCTGTGTTTACCTCCAAACGTTGCAAAAATAAAAAAGTTGCAAGGAATTTAGAGGAATTAATTGGCTATTGAAGGTTTCCTGACCAATTCACCTGTTATAGACCGTCCCCAAACCGAATAACTATCCTTTTTTCATATAAAAAGAGGTCTTGGGGTCTCATTCCAAGATCAAGCATTAGAACAGTGAAACTCTTCCCAAATCCCTTTTCCCTCCTTGCCCAAGTATTTGCAACCCTTCTGAGTTCTTGTCTCAACATTCCCTCTTTAGCCTTTTCTCATATACAATCCCTTCCCTTGAAGTGATAAGTTGATTGTGAGAGAAAGCATTGGGATAAGTTCACTTGGAGCAATATCAAGAGGAGCTCAGACCAGGTTCGCAGGAGTGTCAGCCTACAAAGGTTGTAATTTCCAATCTTTGAATATTGAATAAAATAATCGTTTTCTTGTCCCAAATAATGTCGGTTTGATTTATGCATAATGATATATAACCCTAATTGATGAGTGGAAATAGAATGTTTGTAGCGTTGTTTTCCCAAGTACTCTTGCAGGTCAGTTTTGGGAGGAGACTTGCAGCCTTGGGAAGCTACAAAGTTGGAGGTGGTCTACATCGAACATTGGACTAAAGGTACTACTTCTAATCCAACTTCCTATTTCTTTTTGTTCTTCTTTTTGGAGTGTTTGGGGTATTTTAGGAATTAGATTGTCTTTTAAGGGAGTTCATAGCTCTGTCTGTACTTAGAATCCTGGTATAGTTATAGGGGGATTTTCCCAGTAGCAGCCATCTATGCGTTCCATCAAGTGAGCGAAGTTGATTTGGGAAGCCCACTACAGTCGGGTGGCAAGACACCTCGGCATGGAAAAGACAGTGGCAGTGTTGCAACGACATTTCTACTGGTTGAAACTTCAACAGGATGTCAGCAAGTACATCTGGTCCTGCACTGCCTGGGCTATTTCCAAACCGTCCATTAAGAAAAAAGTTCTATACACTCCTCTTCCTACTCCTGACAAGCCCTGGGAATCCATCTCTATGGACTACATGTTGGGCCTTTCATCCACCAAGAGGGGAAATGACTGTGTTTTTGTGGTTTTTGATCACTTTTCCAAGATGGAGATTTTGGTCACCTGCAAGAAGAGCATCACAGCAGAGGCCACTACCAAGATATTATTTGAACGAGCGTGGGTACGCTTTGGGATCCCACAAACCATTATCGCAGATTAGGACAGTTGGTTCCTCAGCACATTTTGGTCGAGCCTCTGGTCACTACTGGACACCAAGCTCAACAAGTCCACTGCCTTCCACCCCCAGACAGATGGCCAAATTGAGGTCGTCAACCGGATGATCGTGCACATCATGATCATGTACAATTCCAAGCACCCCACACCTGGGATGAGAGTCTTCTCTATTTTCAACACAGCTAAAATAGATCCATACATAGCTCAACTGACCACATCCCCTTTCAGGTGGGGTTGGGATTTCAACCATTGGGTCCCATGGATGTTGCACTACCCCTTGCAACCACCCAGGCAAACTTGTCGCATGCTCTAACTAGAGCTGACAAAGCCACCTGATTCATTGATCATATTCAACACATCTACCAACAAGTTCATTATATTTTACAGAAGTCCAATGCCAAGTACAAGCAACACCATGATCAACATTGAGTGCCACACCAGTTTTAGGTGGGAGACAAAGTTTGGTTGCACTTGCAGAAAGAATGCCTTACAGGGCCTCATCGGAAGTTTCATCCACTCCGTTATGGACCCTACACCATCACCAAGGTTGTGGGTGACAATATTTTTGATCTCAACCTTCCCCCATTCCTTGGTTTGTACCCCAGTACTCAATGTGGACCTCCTTCGACCTTATTTTCCACCATTATTAGACACCTCGGAGATAGCAGAACAATTGACACCAACAGATCTCAACCCTGACTGCATGGAACATGCATCCACTGATCAGATCATGGACACACAGGTCAAGGGAACTCGTCAGTAGAGGATCCAGCTTTATCGGGTTGCCAAAGCAAGGCAGCTCCTGCACCAAGGCAAGTGGCTCACCTGGGGCCAAATTCAACATAAATTTCTTCATCTGATGGGGTCACTCTATGCACTAGAGATGATTGCTTCCTAAGGGGGGAGGATTCATCCAGGAGGATCTTGGTGGCCACCCACCTTTTCCAACTTGCTCAAAACATTTTTTTGGAAACTTACTATTTTTAGCAGTTTTTCAATTCTTGAACTTCCGAGGCCATTTTGAGGTCCTAAACGATGTTTTTTTCACGATCAGTCACCTCAATGACACCCAAATGATATGATTGAACCCCATAAATGAATCTCCTCATCAAAACCTTTCCAACGAGCTATCGTGTGCCCTAAACAGAGATCGTATGCAAAAGTTACGACCCTAGGAAGTTAATGTACTAACTTACCCCAATGGGGCCCACATGACTTTTGGTGCTTCATCTCCTAGGGTTAGGTTTTTGTATGTCTAGGGTTTTGGAATTCATGTTTATTATAAAATGGACTTCATAGCCTCATTGTACTCATCTTCTTTCGAATGAGCGTAGTCGTCACATCTCTAGCAAGTTTGTTTTCAGTCTGCATTTTACTATTTTCAACATGTTTATTATTTAATGTAAGCCAAGTTTTACTGTATCTTTGTTATTGTTCATTGTGTCTCTATGTTAATATCATAAATATGTGGTTTCATTTTGTTTCGCTCATAAATCTGGATCATATCCACTTTTTCGAAGGGGTTTGTGAAGGATGTGTCCTTGGCAAGCATCATCAAGAGAAGTTCGAGAAGGGGAAGGCTCACAAGGCCTACTCTCCATTGGATTTGATTCACAATGATCTCATGGGTCTATTCCCGCATCCATCCATCAACAAAGAAAGGTATGTGCTTACATTTTTGGATGATCTCACATTATACTTGGGTATTTTTTCTTAGATAGAAATTTGAGATATTTGAGCATCTCAAAGAGTTCAAAGCACTTGTTGAGACTCAATCAGGGAGAAATATCAAATCCCTCTGTATAGATAATGGGGGGGATTATGTAAAAAAATATGTTCAAAATATTTGTCTTAAGGTTGGGAGATAGTTTCAGCACATAATACCATATACTCTACAACAAAATGGGGTTGGTAAGTGGAAAAATAGATCTCTCAAGGAGATGGCCAGTTGCATTATACATGCAAAGACACTTCCTCCCAAGATTTGGGCAAAGGCACTTAAATATTCCAATCACATTCATAACAGATATCCTCATAGATCTATTAAGGACATGACTCCTTATGAGGCTTGGAGCGACAACAATCTGGAGATCACCCACTTCCATATCTTTGGATCACGCGCATAGGCTCGTGTTCCCTCTGAGAAGAGGAAAGCATTAGATCCACAGAGCCACCCATGCATGTGTTTTCTATTATATTGATGGTGTGAAGGGATACAAATTACTTGATCCCTCTACAAACCATCTCATCATTGAGTGCAATGTCCAGTTCGAGGAAAGTCCCACACATGCTCAACGTGAGCCACATGTAGAGGCTTTTGTACTTCCACAAGTTGTGGATGATGAGTCCACATATTCAAATCACACCACATATCTGAGTTCTGATACAGAGTTGGAGGATTCAAAGGATACAAATGCACATTCAGATCATTCAGATGCAAAGTGAGTACATGAAAATAAGGATCCAAAGAAAATTCCCAATTGGGTACAGTCCACACTTCAAGATGTAGGAGACCTTGTTTGGGATCCATCAAATCCAAGGAGGATCAGATATCAGTTTGAGGATCCTCCTCATGTACTCACTTCCATTGAACCCACGATGCCCTTGCATTTTTATATGGTTCAGTATTCAAACCCGCAGACCTATAGAGAGGCTGTAGGGAAACCCTTCTAGGAAGCAGTCATGCAGGAGGAGTACAACTCTCTCCTCAAGAACCATACTTGGGATCTAGTTCCGCTTCCTTCAGACAAGAATATTGTTAGATGCAGATGGGTCTACGGGACCAAAAAGACAACAGAAATATAGGTGAGAAGACACAAGGTAAGACTAGTTTCCAAGGGATTTCAATAGATCCACGGGGTCGACTATGATGAGACATATTCTCCAGTAGAAAATTTGGATTTCATCAGGTTGGCCCTTGCCATTGGAGCAACCAAAGGATGTTCGTACATGAGATAGACATGAAGAATGATTTTCTTCACGAGGATCTCTTACATGATATTTATATGGAGCAGCCGCATGGATTCATACATAATCAATATTTAGTGTGTTGACTCAAAAGTTTTCTCTATGGCCTCAAACATGCGCCTAGATCATGGTATGCAAAGATGGACTCCTAATTTCTCTCCAATAATTTTTTTAAAAGAAAATTCGATCCCAATGTCTACATGTTGAGGACCACTGTCTCACTTTTGATCCTGGTCCTGTATGTGGATGATATTTTGATCATCGACAACTCGATTTCAGTGATTTATGTGATCACAGGCATTTTTCATGAAATGTTTTCGATGACGGACATGGGTCCACTCCATTTCTTTCTTGGTCTCAAGATTATCTAGGATGTTTTAGGCATCAAGCTATCTCAAGATAAGTATGATCGGGATCTCATGGAGAGATTTTGCATGATAGACTGCAAGTCTGCACCTACACCCTTCTTATCTGGGGTTAGACTTGAGGATGGTTAGGATACACCAGTGGCAGAAAACACCTTGTATCGAAATATTTTAGGCAAACTTATGTATCTCACCCACACCCAACCATATCTATCATATGCAGTAGGGTTAGTCTCCAGGTACATGCAGGAGTCACATGAGTTACACTGGAAGGCTTCCAAGTGCATCCTCAAATACGTTCAGGGCACAATTAGTTATGGGATCCACTATGCAACAAGTTTCAAGTTAGATCTCATAGACTTCACCGATTCTGACTAGGCTGGCGATGGAACCGATCACAAGCCCAACTCCAAGTACATGTTGATTTTAGGATCCGACCCAATCTGTTGATCAAGAAAAAAACAGTTAGTTATTGCTCTATCTTCAACAGAGGTTGAGTATTGGGGATAATTCAACGTCACCATCCAAGCACTGTGTCTACAAAACTTCCTCACCGAGCTTGGCATTTAGTTCTATTGTTCGAATGTGATCTGGTGTGACAACCAGAGTACACTCAAATTTTGTTGAGATCCAATACATAGACAACATCCAAAACATATCGAGATCCATACTCATTTTATCAGGAAGTTGGTTCATGACAAGGTCATCGATTTGCAATACTACCCTTCCTTCAAGAAGACTATTGATATCTTCACCAAGACTTTCGCTGAGAAAAAATTCCATAGTTTGCGCGATTGTCTTGGAGTGAAGGACAGTTCCTAGAAACTGTCTTTCTCTTATTTCGATACATTGTACTTTGAGGGGTATTTTCCCCATGAGGTTTTCCCTCTTTCTTCACTTTATTTCAGTGTTCATTAGTTGCATTGTTCATGGGTACCTAACATGGCCTCTATTTCCAGGACCCATTCATTATGTATACTCCCCAGTAGTGTTCAAGGGGGGGTGTTGGAGATATTATACACACATAGGATTTTCCTTTCATTTTATTTGCCTAAGTTTATTTGGCTATGTTGAGGGTCCCTTAATATGAGATATTCTCCCCTAGACAAGGGTGTCATGTACCCTCCAGTCAATCCTCAATTACCTTTCAATTAGACTAGTTGAGTGAAGTGTTACATTCCAACCTTGGCTTTATCACCAAGTGTTGCATGCTAACCTCGGGATCATCACCATGAATGTACACTTGCATTGGGATCATAACCACTAAATCACATTCCACATTCAGGGGCAGAGGCTTGTATCGAATATCCATGGCCACACAAGTAGAACACACCTCAGCAGTGAAAATTTTGAAGTCCTTCAACCACATGGATGAGGCTCACGGTCTCCTGCATGTTTATATCTTTTGACCTATGGTTTCACATCGATGCATACAAGACCCCAAATGAGATCTGGAGCACATTGGTTGGTCTCTTTGGAAAGTAGGATGAAATTAGGGGCCATTTTCTCGAAGTAGAACTAAAATCCTTAGATATGAAGAACTTTGACAATGTCCAATATTTCTTAAAGTTAAATATCTTCTTCATGAATTGAAAGACTATGGTATCGACAAATCCAAACAAGAAAAGAAACTGGTTCTTGCTATCATGGAAAAACTTGTACTGGAATATAGTGTATTTGTCTCCACATTTCATTCTAACAGATTCACCATAGGACTAACTTGGACCATGCATTCATTGTCATAGTTCATTGAGGATTTGACACAAGAGCAGGATACGCTCATTCAGATGGGAATAATCAAGGGCCCCAAGGCACATGCACTTGTAGTGCATGATGGAAACAACTCTCAATATCCTAAATCCAAATCGAAAGGCAAAGGAAAGGCGCATGCAAAGCCAAAGAATGAAGGGTACTCCAAACCCTTCAATGATTCCTCAGATCCAAAGGTGGAAAAAACAAGCAAGGCAAGAAGTGTGGTTACTGCAATCGCGGGAACCATCCAAAATTTACATGCATGAAGAAGCAAATAGATCTTATGGCACAAATACTTCATAAGAACAATCTTGGAGATTTCATTCCTGAGGCTGCTAAGAAGAAGTCATAAGATCAATCCCCTAAGAAAGGTAATACTCATGCATTAGTAGTTATTCATTATTATCATGACGCATGGATTGTAGATTCAAGCATTTCCCATCACATGTAAACCACAAAGGATATTCTATCTTCTGTAACTACATGCACGGGGCCTCCTATCCTCATGGAGTATGACTCTCCAATCGAGGTCACAAGAAAAGGGAGAGTGGAACTAGATCATGGAAGATTTGAGAATATCCTACATGTTCCTCAACTTTATGTGAATCTGCTCTCGGTGTATCATACTCTTAGACTCGGGAAAAAGGTGGAGTTCACACCAGACTTTGCATCCATATTCTACATGCAAGACAACTCCAAGATTGTTGTCGAGGAGGTAAATCATCAATCTCGATTATACACTTTCATTGATTTTATTGAACTTAATTCCTTTGTACTACTTACACATGTTGATGATAGTAGTAGATTATGGAACGAGAGGTTTGGTCACATGAACTTCAAGTACATGCAACAACTTAGCAATAAGGGTATGGTCACCGGGTTACATGATATCCAATTTTCTGAAGGGGTTTGTGAAGGATGTGTCCTTGGCAAGCATCCTCAAGAGAAGTTCGATAAGGGGAAGGCACACAAGGCCTCCTCCCCATTGGATTTGATTCACAATGATCTCATGGGTGAATTCATGCATCCATCCATCAATAAAGAAAGGTACATGCTTACATTTTTGGATGATCTCACATTATACTTGGGTATTTTTTCTCAGAAAAAAGTTCGAGATCTTTGAGCATCTCAAAGAGTTCAAAGTACATGTTGAGACTCATCAGGGAGAAATATCAAATCCCTCCATATAGATAATGGGGGGGATTATGTAAACATATATGTTCAAAATATTTGTCTTGAGGTTGGGAGATAGTTGCAGCACATAGTACCATATACTCTGCAGTAAAACGGGGTTGGTAAGTGGAAAAATAGATCTCTCAAGGAGATGGTCAGTTGCATGATACATGCAAATGAACTTCCTCCCAAGCTTTGGGTTGAGGTACTTAACTATTCCAATCACATTCAAAACATATCTCCTCATAGATCTGTTAAGGATAGGACTCTTTTCAAGGCTTAGAGCGACAACAAACTGGAAGTCACCCACTTCCATATCTTTGCATCACATGCATAGGCTCGCGTTCCCTCTAAGAAGAGGAAATCATTAGATCCACAAAGCCACCCATGCATGTTTGTTGGTTATCTCGATGGTGTGAAGGGATACAAATTAATTTATCCCTCTACAAACCAACTCATCATTGAGTGCAATGTCCAGTTCGAGGAAATTCCCATGCGTGCTCAACATGAGCCACATGTAGAGGCTTTTGTACTTCCACCAATTGCGGATGATGAGTCCACACATTCAGATCACGCCACATATCTGAGTTTCGATACAGAGTTGGAGGATTCAAAGGATACAAATGCACAGTCGGAGAATTCAGATGCAAAGTCAATACATGCAGATGATGAGCCATAGCAGATGCCCAAGTGGGTACAGTCCACACTTCAAGATGCAAGAGGCCTTGTTGGGGATCCATCAGATCCGAGGAGGACTAGATCTCAATTTGAGGATCCTCCTCATTTACTCACTACCACTAAACCCATGATTCCCTCGCATTGTTATATGGTTCATTATTCAAACCCGCAAACCTATAGAGAGGATGTAGGGAACCCCTTCTAGGAAGCATCCATGCAGGAGGAGTACAACTCTCTCCTCAAGAACCAGACCTTGGGATCTGGTTCTGCTTCCTTTAGATAGGAAGCTTGTTAGATGCAGATGGGTCTATGGGACCAAAAGGGAAGCAAAAGGATAGGTGAGAAGACACAAGGTAATATTGGTTGCCAAGGGATTTCAATAGATCCACGGGATCGACTATGATGAGACATTTTCTCCAGTAGAAAATTTGGATTCCATCAGGTTGTCCCTTGCCATTGGAGTAGCCACGAGACAGGAAGTACATCAGATGGACGTGAAGAATTTTTTTCTTCATGGGGATCTCTCAGAGGATATTTATATGGAGCAGCCTCATGGATTCATACAGAATTCATGTTCAGTGTGCTGAGTCAAAAAGTTGCTCTATGGCCTCAAACAGGCGCCTAGAACATGGTATGCAAAGATGGACTCCTAATTTCTCTCCAAGAATTTTGTTAGATGCAAATTTGATCCCAATGTCTACATGTTGAGGACCACTGCCTCACTTATGATCCAAGACCTGCATGTGGATGATATTTTGATCATCGACAACTCAGTTTCAGTGATTGTTGCGGTCAAGGGAATTCTTCATGAAAGTTTTTCGATGACGGGTATGGGTACACTCCATTTCTTTCTTGGTCTCAAGATCAGCTAGGATGCTTTAACCATCAAGATATCTTAAGCTAAGTATGCTCGGGATCTCATGGAGAGATTTTTCATGACAGACTGCAAGTCTACACCCACACCCTTCTTATATGGGGTTAGACTTGAGGATGGTTAGGATACACCAGTGGTGGAAAACACCTTGTATCGACAACTTTTGGGGAGTCTTTTGTATATCATCCACACCCGACCAGATCTAACATATGCAGTAGGGGTAGTCTCCAAGTACACGTAGGAGCCACATGAGTTACACTGGAAGGCTTCCAAGAGCATCCTCAAATACGTTCAGGGTACCATCAATTATGGGATCCACTATGCAACATGTTTCAAGTTATATCTCATAGGGTTCACCAATTCTGATTGGGATGGTGATGGCACAAATCGCAAGTCCACCCTTGGGTACATTTTGAGTTTAGGATCTGACCCAATATGTTGATCAAGAAAAAAGCAGTTAGCTATTGCTCTATCTTCAACAGAGGTAATGTACTAGGGATAAGTCAACATCACCATCCAAACATTGTGGCTACATAAATTCCTCACCAATATTGGCATTTAGTTCCATCATCCGACTGTGATATGGTGTGACAGCCAAAGTACACTCAAATTATGTCGAGATCCAGTACATAGACAACGGAAAAAAAAAAATATCGATATCCATATGAATTTTATTAGGGAACTGGTTCATGACAAGGTCATCGATTTGCAATACTGCCCTTCCATCAAGCATACTGTCGATATCTTCACCAAGACTTTCACTGAGAAAAAATGTCGTAGTTTGTGCAATTGTCTTGGAGTGAAGGACACGGTTTCCTAGCAATTGTCTTTCTCTTCTTTTGATGCATTGTACTTTGAGGGGTTTTTTTCCCCATGAGGTTTTCCTTCTTTCTTCACTTTATTTCTTTATTTCACTATTCATTAGTTGCATTGTTCATGGGTACTTTACATGGCCTCTATTGTCAGGACCCATTCATTATGTATACTCTCCAGTAGTGTTAAGGGGGGGTGTTGGAGATGTTACACACACCTAATATTTTCCTTTCATTTTCTTTTCCTAAGTTTATTTGGCTATGTTGATTGTCCCTTAATATGATATATTCTCCCCTAGACAAGGGTGCCACATACCCTCCAGTCAATCCTCAATTACTTTTGAGTTAGACTAGTTGAGTGAAGTGTTACATGTCAACCTTGGCTTTATCACCAAGTGTTGCATGCTAACCTCAAGATCATCACCATGAGTGCACAGTTGCATTGTGATCATCACCATTAAAGAACATTCCACATATCTAAGTGATCTCCTCCTCAATTCACTCTATTTTAGCTAGTTATATGATGACCGCATGACCAGTTAACTAGGACTAGGTGGAAGTTGACTCTAGTGACTTCCAATGTGTGTCACATATCTCTAGAACACTCCTAATGTGCATTATCTTGGCTACTATGGAGATTTAGTCGTGTCATACAATGTATATCACTTGTATTGTATCATTCTCTTACTCAGATAATAGAAATTCTTTCATTCTTTTCTCCAATTTTTGTCTTCTCTCTTCATCCACCATTGCAAGTTGTGTATGTTTCGTTGTTAGCTAGATATTCTGTGCAGGTATCTCAGAAACTATACACAAATGAGACTGAAGGCCTTGCCCATGTGTTTGAATTATTTATATCTGTCGATTGTCGATATGGTTTCACTCTTCCTCTAAGAAGAAGAAGGATCTTTAGCTTCCAATCGAAGTAATTGTATGGTGTGAGAAGGTTTGACGATGAAAATTCCATTCTTTCTAATTGCTTCAATATTCTATGCCTACAAACGATTGCTTGTCTAGATGCAAAGTTAAATATTTCTACAGATAGGTCTTTACACATCACTGCAATGTTGCTCATTTCCCATGAGAATCCATAGCCTTGATGGAGCCACTTCGACATCACGTACCTTGCTTCACTACTAGTGAGCATCCATATCCCTGATGGAGATATATGCATGTCCCCATGATTAGCTAAATCTATTTTCCCAATCCTGTACCAATTATATATTTCTTTAACAACCAATGGATGGGGGAAAGATGGCTCTTTACAAGCAAGCATGGATGATCATTTTTTCTAGGGATGAGTTTACTGATTGGTTGTGCCTGAGTGATAAGAATATCCCTTTGAGTCATTTATCCCTATATGTTTGACTTTTTTCCTTTCACATGGTCAACTAAATTTAATGTGAGTGGATGAAACCCTCAAACGAAATGATTTGTTAACTAGCAACTTGAGTTTTAGATTCAACGCGTTATCACTTGGAATGTTCTATGTCCACCATTACTTCAATATTTTTGGAAATTCTTACAATTCTTGGTTGTATCCCATCCTTTCCTAACCATGATTGAGTAGCACATAGGGTATTTACAAGACTTGGATAAGTGTTATTGATGCTCATGGACCTTAGTTGAAAGTAGGAGACAACAAATGTAAAACTCCATTAGCACAATACAAGCCAAAGTTTCTAAAATTTTCAAAATAAAATGGAAATTCAAAGCAATGTAGAAAAATCCTATAATATCCAAAACATCAAAACTAGATCCTATATTAAAAAATGAAAAGTAAATATGAAATAACATCTGAAATCAAGAAAATTGTAGAAAATACAAAACCTACTCAAAACAAACTACTTTCCTCAAGGGAAACTGACTAAATTATTGTTGTACAATTTGTCCATTGACTGGGAGGAGATCCAACTCCCATTCCATGTTGTGCAATCA
>ML834174.1:50348-66551 GCA_009831015.1 Picea engelmannii | reverse complement strand
CTGCGAAAGGGCACTGCATATATGCATCATATTTCAAGCTCTCCCAGTGCTTTATTGGCTTTAATTACTGCAGACATGGAAACTCTCTCATGACTAGATATTGTTAGTTGTGGAGTAAGATACTAAGACGACAAACTCAACCCATTTCTGGCAGAAAATTTTCCCCAAATCTAACTGGAATTTTGCTGGAAGTTATAGTTTTACCTGATTGATGGGAACTTTGATCATGGAACTTTGCCCTTATGGGTATTGGCCCATTTTAAGATGACCTAGATTGTTGCAATTTTGAAAAAAATGAGTGGATCAGGGTGGAAATTTGCCTTGCCAGAAAAAAATGGACCCACTGGAAAGTTTGAGTTTGTCCACTTATTAACCCACTCTGTTAGTTGTCTGTAATATGTATGACTTGTAGGGGTGAAAGCCTTCCACAAGCACTTTAGTGGTCTGGCACATTGAAAGTTTGTGTGATACTTACATCTGCTTATATATGCCTCTCCTATTCTGTAAAATAAAATTACATTTTTCCTTTTGGTGCAGGTGGATTCATATTTGCAGATACTGGGAGAGCCGAAACTTCCATCTATTCTTTTGCAAGTAGTATCACATTACCTAACTATGAATCAGTTTGAAGCATATTGACTCTCTTTACTATTCTTTACCAAGCTTCGATAGCTGTTATTGCTGATCTCTATTAAATAGTGATCTCTGGCATATATCAACAGACGATTACCCTTCTTAGATTTGTTGTGTTCTTATTTATTTATTTGTGTTTCTGCAGGTAATCTGCTGGGTTTTAGGAGAGTATGGAACTGCTGATGGGAAGTACTCTGCGCAATATATTATAGGAAAGTTATGTGATGTGGCTGAGGCTCATTCGGGAGATAACGTGGTCATGGTAGGTTTAATTTCTAGCAATTTTTCCAGTATAGAATTGGAGATGATCATTTCCAGATTTCTACTTCTTGTCTGTTAAGTTTATTTTTTTGTATAATATAGCAGTTACTGTGGCATTGCTTATTGCAAGAACTGAAGCAAAGGCCTTGATGTGTTAGAGATTGTAATACACTTGTAATGTTTATGTTGCCCCAAGGGGCTGTATTGTAAAGGTATATTGTGAAGTCATAAAGTCATGTGATATATTAATTAATCACCAACAGTCTTAACCTTTCACCTTCTTGACCAATGAGTGATGTTTATACTGTCATGAAAGGTCTTGTAAATCAATCACATTCAATATTACAAATATATATTTTATCCTATATTGATTTCCTTCACCTCTCCTATTTGGATTGGATGTTTTTATAAGTTATTAAACATTTTTATTTGTAACAGTGGTATAAGAGCTTCTCTTGGGCAAATTCTTCGCTGGGCAAGTTTGAAACTCATCTTGCGTATGGTAGGAAACTAATTTGGCTCGTGGCCAAATTGATTTTTTGAGATTTAAAAGAAAAGAAAGAATATAAAATAAAGAAGAAAAAGAGAAGATTATTCCACTGCTAACTATTAGCTTTAAGAGAATAGACCAAAGAAAATTTGCAGCTAACATATCAGCGAAGAGTAAGATCATAACATGGATTATGAATACAATTCCAAACTTAGTGGCGATTCTGTCAATATTCACCTAGGAATCTGCATATGTAAAAGGGACACTATCTTTTGGTCTACAGTAGTGTAAGAGAAAAAGGAAAGGGCTGCTCCATGAGACAATTATTCTCCTGTGTTGTCTATCTCCTGTGTTATGCAGAATTCTGTGGCAAGTCATGGTACCATGAAGATCTTGAAAGAAAGGGTACAATACACATGGTGCCACTGGGATCCAAAGTTCGCTGAGATATGAATTCTGGTTCTGTTGATTTTGGTTGGCAGACAAGAGCCTCGTTTCAGCATATCAAAATGAGAAGTGACAAGCTAAGGGCACGAATCTTTGCCAAGTAACAGTTGCAACAAAAAGTCATGTGGCTTAGGAAATATAAGAATGACAAATTGAAATTGTTTTCCGTTCACACAACTACTATTGAAACCTTGGTTGATCATTGCAACTCCTAATTCAATAAATATGTGAGCCATCCATCATGAGAAGTCATGCCTGCTCCAAAAAAATTGCAACTGTCAAAGCATATGCATAGAGAATTTAACAAATTGTGATGCCCAACGAATTGGGTTTAAAATTAAAACTGTGATGCCCAATGAACTGGGGTTAAAGTTGAACTGCTGCCAAAATTCACACCGCTTCTAATCGTGTCTAAATGATTCAATGCCTGGGCGAATAGTTGACACAGTTTCAATGGTCACACTAGTTCGAACTGGAGTAATTAAATTTTGTGAGGAGCTGCTTAACCTCCAAAACTTCATTGGTAAAATGTGTAAATGATATCAATTATTATCAAGTAATTGGTTCAACCTCAAAATCATGAGGTTGATAGTAAAATGAGAAATAAATTTAAAAATAAAGTAGAACAAGAAAGTCAAGAGAGGTGGATTGAAAAGTGAAGTTGACTTTAACTTTTGATACCCTTACATTGCATATTACCTTGGTCAAAAGGTGTTAAAAAGATATATTAGAAGGGAAGTATTAATACGAAAGATCCATCACCTAGATATCAAAGGGCAGCGTTTAAGTGAAAGAAGGGTGCAATCTATAAATTTCGAAGAACATCGTTGTTTACTAAGTGAAAAAGTATTATCATTGGAAAACGACCTAGAAAAGAGCAATTAAAAGAGGATATCTTGTTAGTGGAACCCTCAAACTTCGTGCTGCGACTTAATATCAAGGAAATTCTAATTCCACCACATATTTATGGAATTAACCATGGCATACTCATATGAAGAAGCACATAAACAATTGTTGCGAGTCTGAGAAACTCTGAGTGAAATCAAATAACGAATCCATAGAAAAGGCTAGTTTATGATGGAAAATTTTTTCCTCGCTTGAGAAGTTGATGAGTTACAATGCAAAAAAGTAAAATATCAACAAAACGAGCAAGAATCTCAACAAAAATATTAAGACCTTAGAAAAAGTTTGGCAAAGTTGTATCAGACAAGAACAAGGAAATCAATCATTCAAAATGTCAGTCAAATTTCGCTTAATGAAGTAAAAAAATTGAGGAGAAAAGACATAAATATTCCAAAGTTCGATTAAGAAATGTTAATGGATCCAATGGAATGAACAACACTGGCAGAAGTCAAAGTACAAAATGTAGAGAGAGAAGCCCTTACAGATAAAATTAGAGTGGAAATGCTGAGTGTTACTAATGATGAAAATTTGTGTAGCGTTGAAGAAGTTAATCCATCAATCGAGAAGGCAACACTTACAGATCCAGTTACAATTGAAGGTCCATTTGTCACTGCTGATGAAACTGTAGCTTAGCCTAAAAATATCAACAAATCAGAGAATACTGAATAACAAATTTTCAATCTTGATATATCAGAAATAATTTCAGCAATTAGACCCCATTGTCACCCAAATCAAAGGAATCGTTGTATGCAACAATCAAAATATCAGCATCATTCAAAACAAAAGTCATTCCACATTTCTAAATATTGGGATGCTAATTCCACTTATTTTCAAAGGTATACTGAGAAGTACAATTGTCGAAGTCCCAATCAAATGTCTCACTGTTGTTGAAAATGGTGTAAATTTTAAAGTTAAACTTCACTTTTGACCACAATGGACCTTATATTGTAATCATTATTACATTTCTAGTTTTGGCTAAGGATGACCTTGTACACATAGGCTCATAAACCCTTTTGGGGAAAGCACCCTACCTCTTGAGTTGTGTATATAAACCCTCTCGGGGAAAGCACACTACCTCTTGAGTTGTCTCTTTTTTTTCAGAGTAACCTCATGGGAAAACCCAAGGGTTGCTTCCCACATTCATGGATGGCATCCCTAATAAACCCATTGGCATAGACTAGTGCACCTAACAAAGGGAGATTCAAATTGGGATCCTACTGACATAGAAATAGCCTAATGTCCAACAACATTGGCAACAATCAATTGAGTTAACCCCACAGGTTTCCAAAAGTAATTCTCAATATACCAAGCCCAAATATTGCAATTATTGTTGAAAGAATAGTTGCACTAAAGACGTGACACTGAAAGAAATAGAGGTAGAGGTTTTGGAGGTAGATATCAAAATAATTTTGTGGAAAGCAAGCAAGGCATCAACTATTATGAACATGGAATTGATTTCTTTATGTTTGCACACAAAGAGGTATTTGCATTACAATGTGTTTGGTATATTGATTCTAGAGCAACCAAGCACATGACTGGTGAGAAGAAAGTCTTTTTGAAAATTGACAAGTGTGAAAAATGTTAGAATTTTATGGGACTAGAACAGAAGTATCTTTTCAATTTTATTTACTACTGTAGTTTTGGATCAGCACTATATTCACAAAATCTGATGTAAACCAATAACAGAAATAATACAATGGATCTGAACATTACCTTTAGCAAAGACAAAGAATAGATCTGAACATTACTTGAACATTACTTTATCAAAAACAAGGAATAGATTTACCTGATGAGCTTGCTGTTGTCCTCTTTTCTCTATGCTCAGAAAAAACTTTAAGGATCATAGATCAAACCCTCAGGGGTAGATCTAATCATGATCTTGTGAACAGTTCTGCCAAGAAGAACTTAGGGAAAAATCAGAAAACAAGCCAGCATATCAAACAACAAGTACCAGGCTGAAACAAGGGCACCGCTGTCCAAAAGAAAGTCACTTACAGCCTTAACAAAACTGTCCAAAACAAAACTGCTAGTTATAGCAACAATTAGAGGGCTGCCTTACAAACCCTATTAAGGACAGCAAACATAGGTTACTATAGAAGGAAATAGAGACAACAAATGGGTGGCACAAGTGATGGGACAGCAGCAGCAAACAAGTGCAAGAGCAGTGGGAAAGTAGCATCAAAAAGGCAAGGAGACAGTGGCTGTAATAGGTGGCACTAGAAGAAGGGTAGCAGCAGTAAAACCCTAATCAGCAAACCCCAGTCAGCAAAAACCTCAACCAGCAAACCCCAATCAGCAATCACACTCAGCGGCAGGCTAGGGAAGAGAGGAGAGGAGGGGCCGCAGCCAAAACCCAGCACAGAACTGCTCCAGAAGGAGGGCTGCACCACTTCAACCAACTAGAGAGACCTTCCTAAGGAGGCCGCAGCACAAAACTCAGCAAGAGGACTGTCAAGGAGGAGCCTGCACTCTAAAACCAGCAAGAGGAGGATCCAAGGAGAGGGCGGCACCTTAAACCAGCTAGGGAAAGCATCCAAGGAGAGGGCCGCAAACTAATCCAGCAAGAAGCGTCCAAGGAGGCCGCATAAAAATTCAGACCGAGAGAGTTGAAGGAAGAGGAATGAAAATAATGAGTGAGAGAGTGAGGGGAGAGGCCTCTTATTTATAGTTTAGGTGGGTAGGTTAGGGTTTACAAATTAGCCCTAATTTTAGGGTTAAATTAAAACCAAACTATTAAAAAAAAAATAATATTTTAATTATAAAATATTAATTTGAATAGTCAACAAGTCAAGGTGGCTTAGCAAAGACCCACATCACATAAGCAACAATAGCAAGACAAATTCAAAGGGGGGGGTCTTCTTAAATGAAAAAATATCCACAAGGGTCTCATGATATAACTTACAAGCTTTTGTCATCCCAGCATAAGAGGAAGGTCAATGATGTGATCATGTCCTTAACTGCTCCTAGGTCTCATGGAGCATCCCGGGAGAGAAGAAGATCACACATCATCTCGTCTTGGTACTTAACCAAGAACTGCCTGGTCCCAGACCAGGATACCCCATAACACATCTGGGGGCCCTATATCAGCACTAGGGTCTTATCCACCAAGGTACACAACCAAGGATCAATCCAAGCACGGAGCAAGGATTCCCTGGAACACATTCAGAGGCCCTAGAACACATCTAGGGACTTACATCATCAAACTGCTTGGTCCTTGACCAAGAACCCCAACAATACACTGGGGGCCCTCACTAGGGTCTTTCCCACCAAGGTACACAACCAAGGATCAATCCAAGCACTGAGCAAGGATTCCTTGGAACACATCCAGGGGCCCTAGAACACATCTAGGGACTTACATCATCAAATTGCTTGGTCCTTGAACAAGAACCCTAGCAATACATTGAGGGCCCTCACTAGGGCCTTTTGCCATGGCTCTAACTGCTTGGTCCCAGACCAAGAACCCAAGGAGTGTACTGGGGGCCCTGGATCTCAACTAGGGTCTTTGCCATCCTCCCGGAGGATGGCTCTTGCAACTGCATTAATTTTAACACTCCCTCTCAACAAGAGAGGCATTCTCAGCAACACCAAGCTTGTCTCGAAAGTACACAAACTTTGTCAACGACAGGGGCTTGGTCAAAATATCTGCAGTTTGTTCCGCAATCGGAACATACTGAATACTGAGAATGTTCTTCTGCACCATGTCCTGAACATAGTGATATCTCATCTCAATGTGTTTCGATTTGTCATGAAACGCAGGATTCTCGGAGAGCTTTATACAACTCTGGTTATCATAGTGAAAAACTATGGGTTCCAGCTCAGCACTAAACAAATCTGAGAGTAGCTTTCTGAGTAATATTGCTTCTCTACTAGTAATGCTTGCAACAATGTATTCTGCCTCTGCAGTGCTTTGGGCTATGGAGCCCTGCTTCCTGCTAGATCAGGAGATCATAGTTGAACCCAAACTAAAACAATATCTGAAAGTGCTCTTCCGATCCAATGTACTGCCCATCCAATCTGAATCTGTATAGCCATGAAGCATTACACCTCCACTAGAAGTGTATCTGAGTCCATAGTCCACTGTACCCTTCAGGTACCTCAACATATGTTTTGCCGCAACCAAGTGAATCACGTCTCAACTCAACCACATACAGACTCAATGTATTCACGACAAAACATATATCTGGCCTTGTGTTCATCAAATACATCACCGAACTAGTTATCTGTCTATACATGGTGGCGTCCACTATCTCTGAAAGTGACTCAATAACTTCTCCCTATGGAAGTAGTACCGCCTCCCTCTCTGGGAATGCCTGTGTATACACTGGAATTGATGTCATGCCTGCTCCTGTTGCATCTCATGGACCAACTCACATACTGGGACTGCTACACCTACTCCGTCTGAGTCTCATAATATGTCTGCCTCCCTGCATGAGCAAACTGGCTTCTTCTGAGCCTGCAAGATTCTTTGACTTTGATTTGGTATCATATCTCTTCAAGATATACTTGGTGCCAGTACCAAGTTTAATATGAGAAACCGAGTCAAACTTTTACCAGGTTATGCTTTCTGTCATTTGACCTCACTATCCACTAACCAAGTTTTCTCTTCGGGAAACTGCAGGACACATACCGCAGATGACATGTATAACCTTATTGAGCTCCCGTACCAATGACATTGGCTTAATTACAATTTCAGGACTCCTGACTCAAAAAGGATATCTGATGGGTTCCCAAAACAAGGGAGAAATACCCCAACTACCAAGATAACTTGTTGGGCTCCTTAACCAAGAAAACAGCCCAAGCAAAAAATGACTCAAATGAGAATTTGTTGGACTCTCGTACTAGGAACAATGGTCCAACATACTGCTGAGTTCCCAAACCAGGGAAAATGACCTAGCTTACATCAATTTAAAACAAGTATATGCTGAGATCACAACTTCCTTGGTCATATAACCAAAATACAATTGAGATTCTGACAGTACTCCTTTAAGACACCGGTTCATAAATACGACAGGAAGATAATTGCAGCTATTCTTGTTGTCTTTAGTAAACACATACTTATTTCAAATTTAGTAATCAAATGCAAATGATACATACCTGGGCTTACCTTGAACTTGCTTGGGCTGAAGACACACCTTGTACTCTGCAGCCTGCTACCACCTGTAGCTTCCAAAGCCATCTTCTGTGTATGTGGATGTTTGACATGTAATTGTTGTTCAAGTAACTCCATATCCTCAAGAGACCATACCTCTGTCCTTATTTGAGCCTGCTATAACACTTGATTGTTGTCTATGCTTTGACCCCTTTTTGATAGGAGTTCAGTTCTTTGAACAGAGTTACTTGCCATTCTTCAAAATGATCACTCTGGACCTCTTGAAGGTAAAGGATATCTGCATTGTAAACAATAATATCTCGCAGCAAGTTTTGTCGGCGATATTTCCATGAGAGAGCCTAACTAGGACAATATGCGTATTTGTCATTAGTGGCGTATGGGTATTTACGGCTACACAATATAATGGGAGGATCCGGCTCCTCTGGAAGTTGTGCCCCTGTAAGTTCAGTTTGGAATTTACCGAGAAGCTCGCTTGGAATGCCAACAAATTTGATAGAGGAATCTTGATCAAGACCACAAGGAATCCGCAGCAGAAAACCACCTGCCTGATTATCTGTCACATCCATAGCAGTAAGAGACCATTAACTTAAAGGTCACATCCATAGCAAGAGACCTGTGTCAGGTAAAGGTCTTCACTTGATTTTCTTTTTTGAAAGGATTTCTTTGGGAAAAGAGACCATTAAGTGTTTCATCAGAAATGGAAGAGGAGAACTCCACTTGATCAATGCATTCAGAAGACTGGAAAGTAACATTGCACTCTCACGACCAAAACTTTAATCAAGAAAGCAATCAGCACACCTCCAAATCACTTCTTCATGTACATAACAACAACCACTGCAATCTTCATACTGTCTCACTCTATTCAATCAAAGTATTCTGAGTTTGTTGAAGAGATGGAAGCTAAACATATTTTTCTCTTCCACAGAATTTGGTTCCTTTGTAGTCTGAATATTTTTCTATGATGTTCTTAGGTAACATAGTTGGTAGACTCAACAACGTTCTTTATGTACCTATTGTTCTACTATCAGAATCATGATGGCAGCGTTCCTCTTCACCCCGGTCATGTGCTAAGGTCCATGTTTATTTGCACTATGACAGGGTTCTCTTCTGGAGCAGCTCGAGGCGACTCTTTCTTCTTCCACAGGGATAGGTATCATTTCAGGTTCAGGTACAGATTGAGATGTTGTGGCCTTCGACATTTCTTCAAACTTGAAAAGTCATCATTCATATTTACAGCATGGCCTCAAGACAATGCTCAACCTGCCTCAAAAATTTGCCTGACAGACCTCTGCCTCAAACCGACATCAGACATACCATCAACATCCTCTGAAACTCAGTTTCCTTTCTGCAATAGATCAGGTCTAAATTCGGTCTCCTTTTCACCAAGGATCCACCCTTAACCACAAAGAATCTTGCCTTAGATCTGTACTTGAGTTACCTCAGACTTTGAGCGATTTTGTGATTTGCAGTTAGGATAGGTATGCAATTTTCTTTGGCCTGTAGTGGCTGTGGTTAGGGCTGAGGTAGCTTCTAGGAGGATTAGGCCTCCTTCTTATTGTTGTAGATATGCCTCTGTTATACACCTGTCTAGAATATTACCCTCAATCTGGTCTGGATAGCTGCCACAAGAACTACCCTTCTTCTGCCTCAAAAAGTGGCTCGGATCTGCAATAGGATTGCCCACAACAGGGCTGGGATTTGCTGCTGGTAATGCCCATAAATAGGGCTTGGACCTGCTCCTACAATCAACTTGGACCTGCTCTAATATTGGTTCGGTTCTGCCCTCAATTCAGACCCCGGATCTGCACTCAGTGAAGACTAGATCTCTACTCAAATTACCCCAGAAAGAATCTCGAACCTGCTGTCAAGAATAGCCTCAGATTTGTCTCGGACGTGTGGCTGCCTCAGCCTTAGAACAGGCCGAGTTTTAGTGCCTAAGATGAGTAATGATGATGTCATACTGAAAGCAAGATCTAATATAAAACAAGCTTACTGCTGATCTGCAAAACAAACCCTTAGGTGTGGATCTACGTAGGCTCAAAAGTCTGCCACAATTGAGCTCTTTTCACGCCCTAAGCTCTGATACCATGCTAGAATTTTATGGGACTAGAACAAAAGTATCTTTTCAATTTTATTTACTACTGTAGTTTTGGATCAACACTATATTCACAAAATCTGATGTTAACCAATAATAGAAATAATACAATGGATTTGAACATTACCTTTAGCAAAGACAAAGAATAGATCTGAACATTACTTTATCAAAAACAAGGAATAGATTTACCTGATGAGCTTGCTGTTGTCCTCTTTTCTGTATGCTCAGAAAAAGCTTTAAGGATCATGGATCAAATCATCAAACCCTCAGGGGTAGATCTCATCATGACCTTGTGAACAATTTTGCCAAGAAGAACTTAGGGAAAAATCAGAAAACAAGCCAGCATACCAAACAACAAGTACCAGGCTGAAACAAGGACACCACTGTTCAAAAGAAAGCCACTTACAASCTTAACAAAACTGTCCAAAACAAAACTGCTAGTTATAACAACAATTAGAGGGCTGCCTTACAAACCCTATTAAGGACAACACACATAGGTTACTATAGAAGGAAATAGAGACAACAAAAGGGTGGCACARTTGATGGGACAACAACAACAAACAAGTGCAACAACAGTGTGAAAGTAGCAACAAAAAGGCAAGGAGWCAACAGCTGCAATAGGTGGCACCAGAAGAAGAAGGGCAGCAACAGTAAAACCCCAATYAGCAAAAACCYCAAYCAACAAACCCCAATCAACAACCACACTCAGCGACAGGCTAGGGAAGAGAGGAGAGGAGGGGCTGCAGCCTAAACCCAACACAGAACTGCTCCAGAAGGAGGGCCACACCACTTCAAYGAACTAGAGAGACCGTCCTAAGGAGGCCACACTACAAAACTCAGCAAGAGGACTATCAAGGAGGAGTCTGCACCCTAAAACCAACAAGAGGGAGGATCCAAGGAGAGGGCGRCACCTTAAACCAGCTAGGGAAAGCATCCAAGGAGAGGGCCGCAAAATAATCCAACAAGAAAYGTCCAAGGAGGTTGCAAACCCAACCAACAAGAACAAACCAAGGAGGCCGCATAAAAATTCAGACCAAGAGAGTTGAAGGAAGAGGAATGAAAATAATGAGAGAGAGAGTGAGCGGAGAGGCCTCTTATTTATAGTTTAGGTGGGTAGGTTAGGGTTTACAAATTAGCCCTAATTTTAGGGTTAAATTAAAAGCAAACAATTAAACAAAAATAAAATAATAAAATAATATTTTAATTATGAAATATTAATTTGAATAGTCAACAAGTCAAGGTGGCTTAGCAAAGTCCGACATCACATAAGCAACAATAGCAAGACAAAGTAAAGGGGGGGGGGTCTTCTTAAATGGCAAAATATCCACAAGGGTCTCATGATATAACTTACAAGCTCTTATCATCGTAGCATAAGAGGAAGGTCAATGATGTGATCATGTCCTTCTTCTTAACTGCTCCTAGGTCTCATGGACCATCCCGGGAGAGAAGAAGATCACACATCATCTCGTCTTGGTACTTAACCAAGAATTTCCTGGTCCCAGACCAGGATACCCCATAACATATCCGGGGGCCCTAGATCACCACTAGGATCTTAATCACCAAGGTACACAACCAAGGATCAATCCAAACATGGAGCAAGGATTCCCTGGAACACATCTAGGGACCCTAGAACACATCTTAGGAACTTACATCATCAAACTGCTTGGTCCTTGACCAAGAACCCCAACAATACACTAGGGGCCCTCACTAGGGTCTTTTTCCATGGCTCTAACTGCTTGGTCCCAAACCAAGAACCCCAAGAGTGTACTGGGGCCCTGGATCTCAACTAGGGTCTTTTCCATCCTCCTGGAGAATGGCTCTTGCAGCTGCATTAATTTTAACAAAAATGAAGTAATTATATTGGGCGATAATAGAATGCATGAAGTGCAAGGTAAAGGATAAGTGCCTATGAGAGTTTCCGGGGATAATGTAAAAAATGTTCTCCCTATTCTTTGTTTAAAGGCGACAATACTATTTTTTAGTAAAATAACAGATGAAAATTTCCTTGTTTTTTTTGACAATAAGAAATGTTTAATTACAGATTGAAACAATAAAGTTATAACCCATGGAGTTCACAACAATGACGTATACAAATTTGAATGTGTTTCCAATAAACAGCAAGCATTCTTGACATTTTTCAATTTGAAGAATCAACTTTGGCATGCACGGTATGACCATATGAATTATTTTTATTTTGGATTACTGGACAAACATAACATTGTAAACGGGCTATCAAAAATCTAATAGGAGAAAGGTGTCTTTGAGGTGTGTTTGGCAGGAAAGCAACATTGTCTCAACTTTGATGACAATGAAACAAGGGCAACATAGGTAGTTAATTTAATTCACATTGATGTTTGTGGTCCTATAAAAACTCAATCTCTCAGAGGAGCACAATATTTTGTTATATTTATTAATGATTTTTCAAGAAAAGTTTAGGTCAATTTTTTGTGCAATAAATTAGAAGTGTTTGAAACTTTTAAGAAATTCAAAGCAATGGTTGAAAAAACAAATATATGGGGTTTTAAGTTGTTAAGAATTGATCAGGGAGGTAAGTATGAATCAAATCATTTGGTGATTTTTGCTACAAACAAGGCATTCGAAGACAAACCAATGTTGCATACACACTGCAACAGAATGGTGTAACAGAGAAAAATATTATCAATAATGGAGATGGACGAATGTATGATGAAAACATGCAATCTCAATAATCAATTTTGGGTAGAAGTTGTTTAGTCAACAATTTATTTGTTGAACAAAGTCCTACAATTGCCATTTGTGCTAAGACAACTCAAGAAGCTTGGTTAGGAAAGAAATCTCAGCTAGCAAATTTCAAAGTTTTTGGTTGTTTGGCATACACTCATGTTCCAGACTAGATTACATATAAATTGTAGGAAAAAACTAGGAAGTGTATATTCATTGGTTACAATGCTGAATCAAATGCGTTTGAGTTATATGATATAGTAAATAAGAAGATTGTGATTATTAGAGATGTAATTTTTTAGGAAAAACCTCCGGAAATACAAACAACTTGGTATCAAGATGAAGTTTTGATGGTAGAAGAAGAACATTAAAGAAAAGCTCCTATCACATATATAGGATGAGAAGAGAAAAGGAAGAAGAAAAACAAGAAGCAAAAGAAGAAGAAAAGCAAGAAGCAAAAGAAGACAAAAATTAATTTTGCAATTCTCAACAAAGGCCGAAATAGTTTTACATAACATTGCAGGGTGCAAAATTATATGAGATGCAACATGGAGAAAGAAGAACAAGGAGTGGTCATTTGACCAGGTAAATCTTGCTTCGATGAGTGAAGTGCCAAATTTGCATGATCTTGTTTCTTTAGTTGAAACTAGTAAGAAGCAATAATGGAGAGATGCAATGCAAGTAGAATATGGTGCATCAATGAATAAAACCAGGAAGTTAGTTGAGTTGGCTCCAGATAAGATGCTAATAGATTTTAAATAGGCGTATCAAACAAAATTCAAAGCAGATGGTTCCCAATCTTGACATCTTTTTCCTCTTGTGCTATTTGCACAACATCACATGATGACTTCTCAACCTTTTGTGCTTGTCTTCCTTGTAGGTTTGCTAATTTGTTAGTCTCAAATCAGTCATCGTTAACTTGATTCAGATTTACATTTTCATTGGTTTTCACACCCTTGCTCACAACAATCTCATTTGTGCAAGGGTCCAACGAGCTATATGATTTCCTTTCGTCAACATACTCAACACATAACAATTTCTACATGTAGTGTCATCATAAGCAACTGATCCAAAGATTTGTAGATGGTTTACATTTGGTTTCTCTTAGGCCCAAGCTTCCTCATGTGTGCTTTTATCACAAATTTGTTGGGGCTCCTATTCGACAAATATATTGTTGTGTTCATTGCCTTAGCCCAGTGTCTATCTAGAATTGACTTACCTTGCAACCACTTCCTCATCATGTCTTCAACTCTATTGCTTTGCTTTTCACCATCACCGCTTTGTCTCCAAGCTCTTTTCTTACAAAAATTAGTAAACATATCAAAGTGTTCCCCACTATAGAACTGGAGAACACATATCTTCCTATCACATTCTTCTTCTACACTTGTCTTAAACTTATTAAAAATATTGAAAGCATCTAACTTTTGCTTAAAAAAGAAAACTCATGATTTATGTGAAAAAAGATCTATAAGAAACAAAAATATCTTGCATTCGATAAATGATTTTGTTCTTGTCCGACCACAAATTTCGACATGTACAAGTTCCAAGGCTTTGCTTTCTCCTACTTTCCTATTGAGCATGTTGTACATCTCCTTTTCTTTTTGTCCATATTATGTAGACCAACAACTATCTCAACCTTAGAATGGAAAGATGCCAAAAAACATGAATGGTTGTATCTTTGATGCCAAAGTACATTAGAGTCTTAGCTATCGATCCTTTTCTATGAAATTGTTGTCTATGTAAATTACCATTATAATTACACCAACAAAATATAAATTTTGGACTATTCTGAAACTCCACAAAACAAATTTGACTATCAACAAACACAATCACTTGCCAATCTCATTAATCAATTGTCAATCACATACATTGAGTTTCATAAAAAGACTTTTGTTTTGAAAAGTCATTCTATATCCAGAAAAGAAAGTAATCTCTGTTCTGATTACACAAACTTCACTTCTGAAAAAAGCTTTTCAGCAAAAGAAATGCAGAGTTACTGCGTGTCGGCTTATTTCGTGCTACAAGTTGGCTTTCTTATCTTATTCTATTGGCGGACTTTAGGCTGGCTTAGATTCTCTATTGCATGGCTTATGTGATTGTTACACATTGGCCTTCACCATGGTTTCAGTTTGCCTCTTTTGTTGTCTGTCTCCTTTAGCTTGGAATTGATTTTGAATTCCGGACTTAACTGCAGTTTTGTTTTCCGATTTAGCCTCAATTTGAGCCTCTGGTTGACCACATTACTTCTCTTGTAACCGTGCTTATCTTAGCCTAGATTGTGATGGATTTTTTCAAATGTTCCTTGTTGCATGATATGTAACACAACCCCTGCAATTGTGGTTTGTTTTCGTTGTTCTTGTAGCTGCTGTTTCAGTCTAATTGCTTCCTTTCTCACTTGCATCTCACCGTGGTTGTGCCTGCACCTGTTCATGCCTACATTTTGGCCTAGCATTGGCCATGACTTGTCTACAGCCTGTCACACTATGTTTGTTTGCCGTGTATTCTAAGTCTTCCATTGAAATCCCACCGATGCTATGTCTGTTTGCTGCGTGCTTGTGCCTTAATCCGTGGCCTTTATGCTTCCTGTTATAGCACAAGTTGTAGGTTGGGCAAAGCCCGACCCAAACACAAAACAAGTGCTACAACTTGGGAATCCTACACCCAATGTCACCTCGATGTAGGTCTTGCACTTCAAGGGTGACTAGGTCACTGTAGGGAGGTGATCCCGGTGACCTTAGGGGAATGAGATGGGGATGGATGGAGATGGAAGTGAAGCTCCTAGAGGTCAAGTCTAAGTGGAGTGAAACGTGGGAAGAGATGCCTTGTAAGTGAAGTGATTGTTGCCCCAAAGGTATAGTACTTCTTCGGATGATTGTACCTGCTCGAGACACAAGAAAATCCAACTTGCAATGATATATGTTAGTATGGATCAGCAAGTTAAGCTTGCTGTCACTAATTTGCAGTAGGAGATGACAGTTTATATCAACAAGTAAGACATTCAAATCAACACGTAAGACATAAGATCAATTAACAATATTATCAATGAGTATCGCAATCAATTATGACTGAAAAATGACACTTTGAGGCTAAACAAACAAGTTGTTGTAACATGTATTTTCTGCAGAAATTTGCAGCCTTATGGCTGTAGCATTCATTCACTTTTATCAGCAAATTACACCATCAAAAGATGCCAACAATTATCCAAAAAGATGCGCCCTAGTTGGTAGAGTTAGTGCGCAAAATTTAGGAGCTAGTCTAGGGTTAGTTTAGGAGTTATGGTTAGTAGTTTATCTAGGTTAGATCAGCCCTAATGGCTGTAGGTTAGGGTTTGTAACAGCAAGTAAAGTAGTGGGAGAGAGGGGAAGCCCTAGTAGGGGAAGACTGTTGAGATTTGGATACCTTGGAAAGTGGTCCCCTTGTGTTTGTGAGCCTCTAAACACAAGAGGGAAATACTTTGTACTATGTACCATGTACTTTATGTCTAATTTCACTTTGACTTAGGAGATTTAAGTCAAAAGTGAAATTTGGTCATTTAAGCCTAAAATGACTATTAATTCACTTTGT
>ML834174.1:25371-45998 GCA_009831015.1 Picea engelmannii | reverse complement strand
TGAAGATTGAAACTGATGTAGGAATGGGCCAATCTTTTAGCACCTCACTTAATTTGGGTTGACATGAACTCCATATTAGTCTTTGACAAACCAAATGTACTCAATAGAAGTTTGGCCCAAGTAGGATTACTTCATCTTAACTCATATCTTGTTTTGACTGAGCAAATCCAATTCAACTTGCACATGCTGCAGATGTTCTTCCCAAGATTTGCTATAAACAAGAATACCATCCAGGTAGACTACATTGAACTTACCAAGATGAGGTCCGAAAGCTTCATTGGCGGTTCTCTGAAAAGTAATAGGTGCATTGATAAGCACAAATGGCATCACCAACCACTTGCAAAGGTTGAACTTGGTCTTGAAAGTAGCTTTTCAGGTGTCATAAGGTTCAACTCATATGTAATGATAGTCCGAAGCGAAGTCAATGTAAGAGATCATCAATCTTGGGAAGTGAATAACGATTCTCAACTGTTAATTTTGTTCAGTTGTAGTTTGTGCATAATCTCTTTTCACCTTGTTTTTTTCTTAGGCACGATAACTGCAAGAGAACCAGACAGTGAAGTATTAGGACAGATCTTATCTGCTTCCATCTTTTTGTATCTACCTTACGATTTCATTAGACTCGGTAACTGTAGTTGTGTAAGGAGATTGATTCTGTAGAATAAGAACTAGGAACGAGCTCAATAGAATGTTGTGTTGCCTACATGGACAAACGTTTCTTAGGTTCCTCAAATACATCTATAATAATAATAATAATAATAATAATAATAATGATAATCTAATTTAATGTCACAGCCTAGCTAGACACCAATTTGATGATGAGACCCCCTTGTTTGTGGGACAATGGGCCCTCTCTGTGCAGCGTTTTGACTGCTGAGTCTATGGAGGTGTACATACTACTTACCCTAACCCCTCCAGACTTGAATCTGTGACCTCCAAGGGGAAAACAGATGTTCTTAACCGTTAGGCCCAATCAAGCATCTAGAAGGGACTTCATGGCAGCCGGCAATTTCTTCAAATTTTGTTCTATGACTTGTCAACAGTCAGACCCCACAAAGTCCATAAGCTTGTACAATTTGACCTGTTTAACAGTTGTCCTTCCTAATAGAAGGAAATGAAAATTCAGAGGAATAATTCAATTTGTATACCTTGCCATCTTTATGAATCCAGTATGTATTCTGAAAACCATCATATATTGCCTTCCTCCCATACTATTAGGGTTTACCAAGGAGAAGATCATGGCAATCAATATCAATGACGTCACAATCTACTGTCACAATCAATGTCTCCACAAAAGTTGTAACAGAACATCTATGAGTAGCAGGAGTAGGCTGTTCTGCTTCTTTGAATCATTCAAGATGATATGGATGGAAGATGTGTTAGCCACTGAGAAATTAGATTTTTCCGACTTACATTAGTAATAATCATCTTATCTATCTTCTTCTCAATTTGGCAGTTGTGTATAAAGTGAGCTTCTAGATTGTCGGTGGACCAAGGTTACATGAACCGTAGGTGCGATCGGAATCGGCAAAAGAATCCGGTGCGGGTGCGGTGCTCATCCAAAAATTAGGAATCGGAACCCTAACCCTAATTTATATATATATATATATATATATATATATATATATATAAATTTATGTGTTTTTAATATTTATTTTTCCTAAATCACTAGCTATAGCTATAAATTTGCTGAAATCTGAATTAAATATGAAATATGCTTCATATCTGTAACCGGAAATGGATCCAATTTCAGGAAACAGATCTGATCCCCAAAACAGAAAAAATCGAAGAATCCGATAAGAATCCCAGATTCCGATTCAAGAAGAATCCGGTGCAGGTACTGGGGGCTCTAAGGCAAATCCGGTAACTATGTGGTGGACCAATCCTTGGCCATAAGAATCAGATTAGGATTTGAAGATTTAGGGTTGGTAGCATCAACCTCACCAACTTCTTGTTGCTGTTCAGAAAGTAGAACCTTAGTCTTCTTTGCTTGGAACTTGTAGCACTCATCACTGGAATGACCATACCTCATGTGATATACGAAATACTTCTTATGCATGTTACCTTAATAAGATGTTGAACCTTTGTTCTGTCTGTTGTTGCGTTTCCCTTTGTTTGAAGGTTGAGAAAAAGAAGATGATGAAGAGTTTGACTTTGGAACAAAGCCCTTCTTCTATGACTGTTGTTGAGAGGACCAAGTCTGTTTAGAAGGTGCTCTTTGGAACTTGGACTCTACCTTCAGCCCAGATTGGAATGCTTGCTCAAGTGAATTGATGTTGAGCAATTCTAACTCCTTCCATTAATGCTTAAAAAAATCCACCCATGAAATTAAGATGGGGTTTCATCATCTAGCTTCATCTCAAGCTTGATTGAGAGTTTGTTGAAACTGTCAATGTGCTGTTGAACAGTCTGCCATCAACAGGTATGTCAACATTTCTTGTCTGTAGCAAAGAGGGTAAAGCCGCTTTTGGATTGCAGACTTTAGATGTGATGGTTGGTCTATTGGAGACAACTAACGTCTTCAGTGTGGGATTGCCTCTAAGTAAGGGCTTGGTACTCCATACAAACTTCAACAACCTTGAATTTTTGATCTTTAGTTATATGTTTCTGGGTCTTGAAGTAAGCCCCGGAATTCCAAATCCAGACATCTAACATCTCTCTGTTAAGAAAACGGTCAAAATTGGAAACATATTTTCATTTTAGCATCCAACTGAAAAGTAGGCTGATTCAGAGGGCCAACTGGGGATGCATTAGAAGACAAAAGAGATAACAAAAGCAATCTGCTGAGACGATAAAAACTTGTGTTATTTGTTTGCAAGATGAAAGAGAAAAGTATCCTTTACTACTATAATAATGGTCAGATTGTACAAAACATGAACCCATATTTACAAGGTTCTGGAACCCCAGCACCAGGGTTCCATAGCAGTGACTTTTACAATGACAGGTAGTTGCGTGCAATGTTATCAGAACTGGAAAATAGAGCGGACCAGTTGACCCCAAAATACGAAACCGGACCGGACCGGTAAAAATCGGGAAAAAAACCAGAAAAAAAAAACGGTCGACCAAAAACTACATAAAATATTCAAATTTTGAAAAAAACTTATATATTCATGTGCATCCATATGAATCCAAACCATTTATACACAAATATGCAAAGTTTCTCATTTATATAGCAAGTAAAAGTGCATATAACCAAAATAGCATTGAGTGCAATCCATCTTTGAACCAAAATACATCAACAACGAGGCTTTAAATGGCCTCTAAAGTCCAAAAAAAATCATGCTACAACAAATAACTACATATCCTGTGTTGATTTTGTAGCATCGGACATGTAGTTCCACAGAGGCTTGGTATCTAGCCTGTGGTAGTCGTCCTTGTAACCTCTCTGTAAACCTCAGGAAGTTCACTTTATGTGTTAATTATTAAAGTGAATGATCTTTTTAATTATTAAGTTAAATGCCTAAGTTAGTGGCATTAGTAACTTAAGTGAGTGTTTGATTAGTTTTTTATCGTTAGATCTTAAGTGAAGGTGAGATTAGATCTCAGCCTTTGTTCACTTCAGAGATCTAGGGTTAGTGATTGATTTGGTCAAACCTCAATGTAATAAAAGGCAACCTAGGTGAGGGGATGAGACACACTGAGAGAGAGTGAGGAGATCTCACTGAGGAGGTGAAGAGAGTTCATCCTAGTGTGAGTGGGCAGGGCTGAGGAAGTGTGCAAAGGGGCAATGAGGGAGATAGCGACCAAGTGGGCTAGGGGATCACTGCTTTGTAATCCTATGAAGGGCCATTATCTCGGGAAGGGAGCCCAATAATAAAAGATATGGTTTTCTCGCGAGGGTTTTTCCATGGGTTTTACTTGAATCTCATGTGCAAGGTGATTGGTTTCTGTGTTGTTATTGCTTCCGCTGATTTTTGGTTAAAACCTAGTTGTGCAGTTAATCAATAAAGTGTTTTTATTGCTGAGTTAATTGTCGTGGTGCTAGGTTTCAAAAATTAACATGGTATCAGAGTCGAGACTCTGATGGAAACCAAGTTGCTGAGATCGATTTGTAGCAGCTAGAAAGTGTGCGGGAAATTATTTTTTTTTGCAAGGCTGCTGAGGGTAAATGAATTAAAAAAAAATTGATTAGAAGCATCGTACGTACGACCACCGTACGTCGTACGGTTGCATTGCTTGTGGCGAAGATCTGCATACATGCTGTGTTGAATCGAGCTGCAACTATGTGAGCCGTGGACGGTTGAAGATCAGAGTGTGCAGATCGCGCTGGGGTCAGAAATTCGTGAAGGAATAGCAGCGAGTAAGAATCGTGGGCTCAGTAGAGGCTGCACGCAGCTGAGGTCGTGGAGTTCGTGTGTAGAGCCACCAATAGGAGATGTGATGGCTGTGAGCCGTAGTCTGAGTGGAAATTCGATCCACTGCAGACAACTCGCGGAGGGAAGGAGCCAGCAACTGTGGTCAGAGCAACTGACATGTAGTAGAATTAGCGCATGGGTTGAGGAGTTGGGTAGCCGAATAGAGGGGTTACCGTAAAAATCAACTGCCCATAGGACGTGGCAAAGAGCTGTCACGTGGAGAGGTAAGGCAACGGTTGAGAGGGGTTGCAGAACAGGGCCGTCGACAAAGGAATTTAGGCGCAACAAAAGCAGTTAACGACTGTTGTAGAAGAGATTAAAGCCAACGTCGAGTGCTATAGGACGTGGTAGTAGAGCCGCCACAACAAAGATCAACTGCCAGGGTTAGTCAATTGACGACTGAGCTAGCAACTGTCGAGCTGCCAATGAGTGGATAGGAGTTGCGCAGAGGGCGATCAACAGGGAAACAAAGTTGCCATGTAAGACAACAAGTCGTCGGTCATTGTAGAAGCGACCAACAAGGTAAGAGCATCCGCATAAAGCCGAGAGGGCAACCCGTGGACAGGTCCGAGCAACGGGCAGACTGGCTAGAATTTTTCGGGAAGCATGCAGGTAGCTTGGGTAACACGCTGATATAGTTGGGCAGCGCTAAGAACGCTGCGGGAAGACTCGGGCAACGGGACCACGTAACAGGTTTGAAAAGACATTTTTTTTGAGTTTTCAGCAGGTTGCCGATATGGCAGCGTCAGGTTTGTGGTTCGAAGACAGGTTGGACGGGGTGTCCAACTACAGTCCATGGAAGGAGCAGATCATGTTGGTGCTGATGGAGAATGACATTTGGGAGTTTGCCAACTCCATCATGATGCCACCAACGGATCCAAAAGAATTGGCTGCCCATAAGTTAAAGGACGTGAAACTCAGGTGTATTGTCCTAAACAAAGTGAAGGATCATTTGATCCCTCATTAATCGGGAAATAACTCAACCAGGGACATGTGTGAGGCTCTGAAGAGATTGTTTCAGAGCAAGAACGAGAATTGCAAGATGGTGCTGAGAGAGAATCTCAGAGAGACGAAGATGACATGATCAAATACAGTGACAAGTTATCTCACCTGGATCCGACAGGTTCGAGATGAATTGGCAACAGTTGGGGAGATAGTGGATGACTTAGAGTTGGTGAGGTCGACGCTAAAAGGCTTCACAAAGGAGTGTACACTGTTCATTAAAGGAGTCGTGGCATGAGAGAAGCTCCTTGATTGATCAAGGATGTGGGATGGCTTCGTTTAGGAGGAACTTCGAGATGAAGAGTTGAATGGAGCCAGGCACAAGAAGGATGACGAGAATGAAGCTCTTACTAGTCAGGTAAAGAAGGGCAAGTTCAAGAAGTTTGCCAGTGGAGAGTCTACCTCTCGAAACGACAAGGATATGAGTAAGGTCAAGTGCTATACATTTCGCAAGTTTGAGCATTATGCAGGTCAATGTCCGAACAAGAAGGGGAGAAACGAGACATAATCAGAGTTAGCTACGTCGACAAAGGCTCTAATTGACAAGTTTGCCGAGAAGTTTGAACAGTTAGAGCTTATGCTTGTTTCCCTGACTACTTTGGGCACTATATCAGTTGCTGCATGGTTGATAGATAGTGGAGCCTCAAGTCATATGATAGGAGCACGAAGGTGTTCGAGAGCTTCACATAGTCTGACTTGGATCTGTATATGGAACTTAGTATGGGGACCAAGCATGCAATGCAAGAATCTGGAATAGTGCCATCGTGGATGGAGTCAGGAGGCACATTGAGAGTTACAAATGTGCTATGGGTGCCAGAACTCAGGAGGCACATTGAGAGTTACAAATGTGCTATGGGTGCCAGAACTCAGGAGGAGTCTTCTCTCAGTCTCAACGATTGAGAAGAAGGGCTATGAGGTCTTATTCTGAGATGGATAGGTGTTGATTATGCAAGAGGATCTAGCTCAGAAAAAACAACTGTCTTTGGAGTTAGAGAGTAGTGTTACCAACATCGCGATAATATCGCGATGTTGGTGATATTATCTTCAAAATCAGGGTTGGCAATATTTTTCGATATTTTCATTCTTACAACATTGTTTTTCATTCTTACGACATTTTTCGATATTTTCCCCGACATTACAACAGTGTTAGAGAGAGAAACCTGTATAGGCTAAAGGACAAGCTTTTGTGAGCTATGGCGAGCAGTAGCAGAGTGGCAGAGGACAGGGAGTAGGTAGCTCCGAAGGTTGGCAACTTAGAGGGAGTTGACCTTCAGGTTCCAGCGGGAAGGAGAAACCTTCCAAGTCTGTCCAGAAGAAGCAGTCATGGTATGAGATGACCATGCAAGATGCTCAGGAGCAAGAGGCTTCTAAGAGCATAATCAGAGGAAAATCTTCGTAGACAGGTTTGAGCGAGTTGGTTGGGATAGCTTTCGAGTCAGAGGAAGCAGCTAGAGCCGGCAAGGTAGCAACTCTGATAGCGAAGATAGAGCCACCTACAAGTGGCAGAAGTACCTTCATTGCTGTTGCCACCTTATACACACCTGGGAGACGTGGAAGAAATCTTCAATTCACTCGGTGTGTCCTTGGGGGCAAGTGAGAGTTAAGGTGCTGTCACCTAATCCTCAACTCCTCCATCTAGGCTAACTCCTAGCGAAGCCAAGGGGGGTAGTCCCTAACAAATATAATAAGGCTTGAACTAAACTAAGTACAAGAAATGAATCTAGGAGTTTATTCTTTCATTAACCAACATAAAGTAAAAAATACACAGATCAATTATTCACCACGATATATATATCAAACATGTACTTCCATAAAAGGATACTTAAGATACAATTGTTAGATGCAAGTAAAATCGAATTGCTTCAAGTAAATGACTGAAAAGCAAAATGAAGCATGTGGCTTTGCAAAGTGTGTAAATGAGATTAGTGCCTTAAAGGTAATCGTGGGCAGTGTAGATCACGTATTTTATTAAGGTAAATTGATGGTAGATTAATGAAAGTTTGTGTGGCTTCTTCAGAGGCTAGCTCTTTGTTTGGAAACTTGCGGAGAACTTACCGAAACCCAAGAGGTCTCAGCAGTAAGCTCACTATGGGTGCTGGATGTCCAAAACGGGTGGGAAAACCAGGTCCCGAGAGGGCCTGCCTTACTTCACAGATCACCCTTAGGCGTTTTCCCACGCATTGAGCTAACAACTTCCGAGATTTCCCTAATTATTCTATCACCACTGGCCAAGTCATCGTGTATGAAACTTACTCCCAGCAGATCGAGACTAGCTCGCAACTGGAAGGGTTAGGAACCACACTGGGAGCTGAGGGGAGTTTGTTTATTTTAAACCACAAAGCAAAGTACTGAAAATGAAATCTAATCTAACAACTAGTGTTCTACTTTGCAAAAGGGAAAACTAAACTAGCAATTAAATCTTACTTTCCAAATGAAATCTAATCTATGTAAAAATTTATTTAACTTTATTGTTTATGTGAGATTGTAGTGCTTTGCGATGAATTGAAAGATTACTTTTAGCTTATCCTTAGTTGTGAAAATTGAATCTAAGCTAAAATTGCAAAATTGAGACAATCACCAAAAACACCGTTCCCCTAGGGGGGATGAAGAGTGGGAGCTTGTAGCTCCACTGATTTTATTAAAGAAATTACACAACTCTTTATGGGAGTGACTTGTGACCATTCATTAGGGGGGTCACAAGTCTTTACAATTTTAAACAAATGTTTATTGAAGAAAAGGGGTGCCCCCGGGGTCCCGGATGCTCCAAATCTGCCCAAAACGGACATAATTTCCTTTTATTTGTTCGCTGACCTGCATAAAACAGCAAACGAACAATGACAAAAGATGGCCAAAAACACTTTGGAAGTGTCTTTGGTTATTAGTAGGAAATCCCCAAAATTGACCAAGTAAACTAGTGTAAAATGAACAAAAATGAACTAAGAAGAGCAAGCTAAAGAGCTTGTCTCCTTAGGGTCTTTGTTTGCTATTTTAAAACAGCAATATGAAGGCACTCTAATTGCCAAATATGGAATTGAAAGATCTTTGAAACAAGTCACCTTTTAGCATCTAAAAATTTCGAAGTAAATTACTTGCTAAAAGTGACGTTTCTTGATCTAGATCTAGATCTAGTTTAGGATGATAAATTGAAACATGAACTCTAGATCTAACCTTTAATTTCACTTACTAACTTAGATAAGAAGGATTTTGAAATCTGATATATATCTAAGATAAAGTAAGCAACTAGTAACCCAGAAGATTTAAAGAAAATTTTGAGATAAGGGAGAAAGAATGCCGGATGGAAGCCAACTTTGGGCTATGGGGTCTCTTTGATGTATTGAAGAGGGAATCCTTCCGATTAGATAGACTTGAAGGTGTTACAAACTGAAGCTAGAGTCTTCCACTCCTCCAAATTAGATATCCTGCAAACTTAAGACAAATCTTACAAGAAACTGTTAAAAGTAAATGCATCTACTTCCTACACATTCAATCTAGAAAACATGAATTCAAGCAAGAATGACATGAAATCATAGACTAAATATGTTAAATAAGATCTAGTAATGCAAGCAAGCTCACTAATCTCTTATTAAAAGGTTAATAACAGATATAATTGCAAGAAAAGAAGTTTACCATAATCTCAACACATCCACAAAGAATAATGGCATCCACACATTAACACAAGACACCAAGATTGACCTCCAAAGTCTTCAAGTTTTATTCCAACAGCCCGAGAGAAAATTATAACAACATAACTTTACATAACCCAATCTGATTACAAAGGGAGAACTAGCTCCAATGTATAGCAAGAGGGAGGAGTTTCCAAGAGGAGGGCACACCAATTGGAGGGAAAAGGGATGACAAATGTGGAGAGTGTGGCTGCCACCTCTCCCACAACTCAACAACCTTGCCACATGTAAGAAATGAGGGAGTAAGGGTGCGCCACCTCTCAAGAGGTTGGCTGCCCCTCTTGGGAGTGCGCCACCTCTCAAGAGGTGTGCACCCTCTTATGGAGCATGTGCCAAACTTCATTAACACTTGTCCCACAATTGCTTCTTGACCAATAGGAGTTAGCCAATGGCTGCCACCTTGCCTTTTGAGGCTTTATTTCATCTCAAACATGTTCCCACATGTTTCCTCAAATTTAGCTTTTGCTGATTTTATTTGATTTAATTTGTCTTTTTGGGGTTTTTTGAGTAAATTTGATTTTTAAGTGATTAAAATCATTAATTTTACTCAACCAAGTGGCTACTTAGGCAATATGGGTGCTCTAGGTCCAAAAGTGAGCACCCCCAAGGCACATTAAGTCCCCTAGTACCACTTTTTAAATACATTTTTATTTTTTAATTAAAAATTCCCGTTTTGCGGAAAATTTTTAATTAACTGAAAAAATTAAAAACTCCTAAGGGGGACTTAGCACATTTCCATAAGACTCTTGGAGTATGTTTAGCATGGTAATATACATTAGACACTAGGCTTAGATCCATGCTAAGGCCTAACCATGAGTATATACTCCAGCTCTGGAGGAATTGAGTGAAAAATTTCATAAATTATAAATTCCTTGAAAACGGAAAAATATAATTAATAAGTAAAAAAAAACACTCCAGAGTAACAACTCATGCCTAAGACGAAGGTGGCTAAGACCTTTTACAAGTTCATCATGCAACATCTCTTATTACAATTTTTTATGGAAAATGGGAAAAAGGTTGGTCTTAATGATCGGCTGAACTTCTGAACTCTAAATTTTGAACATGAAAATGTTCAATCTTTGGTGGCTCGTTGGAAGTCCATCCTAGTGCAACTTGGTGGACAACAGTCGCTAAGAGGGAGTGTTGATTTTGTAGCATAAAACATGTACTTCCAAAGAGGCTTGGTGTTTAGCCTGTGGAAGTCGTCCTTGTAACCCCTTTGTAAACCTTAGGAAGTTCACTTTATGTGTTAATTATTAAAGTGAATGATCTTTTTAATTATTAAGTTAAATACCTAAGTTAGGGGCATTAGTAACTTAAGTGAGTGTTTGATTAAGTCATGACCATTAGATCTTAAGTGAAGGTGAGATTAAATCTCAGCCTTTGATCACTTTGGAGATCTAGGGTTAGTGATTGATTTGGTCAAACCTCAATGTAATAAAAGACAACCTAGGTGAGAGGATAAGACACACTGAGAGAGAGTGAGAAGATCTCACTAAGGAGGTGAAGAGAGTTCATCCGAGTGTGAGTGGGAAGGGCTGAGGAAGTGTGCAAAGGGGCAGTGAGGGAGAAGCAGCTAGGTGGGCTAGGCTATCACTGCTTTGTTATCCTTCGAAGGGACCTTATCCCAGGAAGGGAGCCCAATAATAAAAGATTTGGTTTTCCCGCGAGGGTTTTTCCAGGGGTTTTACTCGAATATCGTGTGCAATGTGATTGGTTTTTGTGTTGTTATTGCTTCCGCTGATTTTTGGTTAAAACCTAGTTGTGTAGTTAATCAATAAAGTGTTTTTATTGCTGAGTTAATTGTCGTGGTGCTAGGTTTCAGAAATTAACATCTTGAAGATCATTACTTATATTAGGATCCTCGTCATCATTGTTACCCTCTAAGCATTAAATTAAGATAGAAAAAGCTTAACATGCCTAATAAGTGATTTTACTTGAGTGAAGGGTACATTTTTACTAGGGTCATGACAGAAGAGTTCAATAGTCAATGTCACCACAATTGAGGTACATAAAGGGCTTGGTGCTCTTGATTAAATGTCAGTTCCATACCCTTATACATGATAGAATCCAGTGGAAACGTTGCAATCCTGCCAATATTAAAATCCTGAAAACTGTTAAGTCTGCAGAATTTTGAATGACACCTAAAATTCTACTTTCTCCATATGAAGTCCAATGAGGTTGGAACCACTCTCAAACATCCTGAAACAATTAATGGTAATGTTAAAAATTTAAGTAAAAGGATGAAAGTGAAAGATAAAGGAGAATGTAAAAGGATGAAAGTGAAAGATAAAGGAGAATGTCACTTTTACTTTAAGAATTTAAAATTACCATTACCCTAGGCCCCCTCAACCTAAAATTTGTTTTTTTCGCTAAAAAAATTTGAAATCCACCCCGTTAAGTGCTCTGTACAGGTGCTGTACGGAGCCGGCCGGTTCCGTGTTTTTGGCTTGTTCCATACGGAACCGGCCGGTTCGGGACGAAACCAGCCAAAAACAGTTCCAAGTTGTCGGTCCGACCGTTTTTGCTCACAAGGCCAGTCCGGCTGGCCAGTTTTAATAACACTGGTTGGGTGCTCTTGGGCCCCATTGGGAATATGGTCAAAGAACCAGGGATGCGCTGGATGAGAGCATGGATGGTAGAAACATACCTGTTTTCCCACCTGCTACTTCATTGGCTGCACTTGGTGGCTTGGATGGGAATTCCTTTTAAGAAAACCAGAAGATAGGAAAAAGAGAGAATAGAAAAATACAAAAGAAACTTTATCAATCATGCTTCCCCAATTGGTTATCAAATGTAATATGTAGTGGTCTCGCCCCTAGCTAGTATATTGCTATCTATAGTAAATGCAAGGGTGATTAAGTATGGCTTGTTGGGTCTTCAAAAAGATTTAAATGTGATGCGCTTTCTAAGTATTGTTTACATTGAAAAATTTCATTGCTCTTCCAAGACAAGCATTTCTTATTTAAAATGCATTATTAATTACTTTTGGCATCTAGTTTGAGAATGCTTTGAGGTTTATAGTACCTTCTCTAAGGTAATGGTGAACCAAACTTCTCAAATGCCACACCTGCACCAGCACCTGCGAACCCTAGTAACTTTTCAAGACTTGGATACCATCAGAGAATCAGGTTTTACGAAAAGACAATAAACCTGAATGTAGACATTCTCTTACATAATTATTAACTATGAAATCTGACAAAATTTTTGCCATATAAAATGCCAAACATGAAGGATCGAACATACAACTCATTTGCCTTGAAAACCAAAGATTTTGTGAAATGTTGGAAATGGCCCAGTACCCAATTTTGGACATGCAACAAGCTTGGCCTGTTGTGGCCTAGGTTAATGTTCAATATATAAGCATCAGAAAACTGGCCTTCCTTTAGAAAACCAGAACTCTAGACAGCTATGCAGACTCTCTGGCACTTCAGAATGCTAAAAGTTCTCTCAAGTAATTTGTTCTTTGCAGTAGGCAGATGGGTCCCCTTTTGGAGCATAAAATTAGCAATAAAGCACAAATATGTGAAAGAAGCAACTGTGGTGAGCAAGAACTTAATATGAGACAAAACGAGGCACTTGATCTGCATTTGTTTTCCCTGTTCTTTTCAGTTGGCTGACTTGCATGGCTGTGAAGAATTTAACTCTTCAGTCTCCAGGCTTATGTGGTTCTGTCATCTGTAATTGACTGGTTTTGGGTACTATTCACTGGGCTTCTGGCTTCCTGGTTGGATGCTTCAACTTTTGAGTGCGCAGAGAAGATCTTGGGGCTGCTGCAAGGCACTTTAGGCTAAAGTACACTCTTTCTGACTAAGTTTTAGTGTATTTCTATATTCCAACACTACTGTTGCTTAATTTATGTATGAAGTAACAATCGAGATGACAGTTTCTAGATTGTGATCAAAATAGGGTAGAACAGTAAGCATTCAGAAAGTTGCTCAGCCTTGTTTGCTTCATTATCATGGTATGGGCCTACTATGATGTGTATTGAACATTGGCTATAGTAAATTATCTTCATTGAGATTAGAATCTAATTGGGATTCATATTATGGTATGAAACCAGAACCAAAGATAGCAGATTCCAAATCTGAATTAAATGACACACAGCCAACATGGATATTTATTTTCTCTATTTACAAGGAACAGACAAGTGATGAAACTTAATACATCATAATAATAATACATCATGAAGAACTGGGAACTTAAAATTAATAGTAGCAGATAACATCCAATGCATATAAGTATGGCACAATGCAAATATTTCATTCGTAAATATGTTAAAGAAATCTCTTTGGCAGTCGGGGTTTATAGGATTTTATTTCTCAAAGAAGCAAGCCTGTTTATCAAGGGCCATATTGAGCACAAAAACTTTATATAATACAAGGCTGGGCTGAACTGTACAACATATGTGTAGGGATGATATATATGTGTTCTTAAAATTATTTATTTAGTGGAAATCATGCTGGGATTTTGATCTCAATTATGTAATAATGTTATTAATTTGCAACATTCTATGTTTTCTTTGAGGATCTTTTCCTCGTACTTGGCTCCAGAGCATTGCATTTCATTTTCAATTGTGATAATTGCACTTAGATCATATAGATTAGCTTTGTTTTTTGCTTTTATATGAGTGCGAAGCTTCACACTCCCACTAAGCATCGCCACTTATTTACTGATCAGTCCAGTTGAGCTACTTTTAGTCATTTGTTGGAGATCAATAAACTTATATTGTCGTCAAGTTAGATTCTCAGTAACTGTTGTTTGAAATGTGCATTTGCCATTCTTGCTGTCATATTATTCTGACTTGGTTGATGATACATGTTTGGATTATATTGCAGTGCAATTCCTTAATTGATGAATTATCAACATCACATTCAACGGACTTGCAACAACGTGCCTATGAATTACAGGCGCTGCTAGGGTTAGGTGCTGATATAGTTGAATGTGTGATACCATTAGATGCGAGCTGTGAAGACATTGAGGCAAGCTTTTATCTGCACTTTCCATTAGTCTTTTATTATAGAGAATCTCAACTGTTTTATTGACAATGTCCACTACTATTTTCATCAATTATGCAATCTTTATGAGAATGTTAGAACTTAGTATTTGTTGGTTTACTACCAAATTCTGGCTTCAAAATGTCTCATTGACTATATTTGCAGATTGTGATAGTGTACCTAATATAAGGTAAGATAATTAACTATATAATAGTATTAAAACATTAATAGAGAGTCAACCAATCTACCCTTGAGAATATGCAACAGGAAGGGAGAAACACCAAGAAATGACTATCCAGAATGGGTGGTGTCTGACAGTGCAGGAAACTGTCTTGGGAAATGCCAGGAAATGGGAGAAATGGGAAAACAAAAGGAAATTGGTGTCTCGAAACAGGGAATAAAGAACACAGAAATTATATTAATATCCACCCGTGACCAACAATAGATGAACAAGACTAAAGTTTCTGGTACATGTACTCAGCATGTCTGGAGACTCCCCTGAAATTTGAGGGGTAGGACATAGCGGACCCTGCCCCCAAATATATAAAAATAGATGAGTTTTTAAACTTTAAAAATCATCATTCTCTAATTATATCCACATACATTTAACATTGAACAATGAACCCCATGAAACATTGAAATTTTAAAACAAGAACACGACACATTACATAGGCAAGTTAAAGTTTGCACATTTTGATATATAATGACTCATTGTATTTCAGATATCCCATCTACCAAGGAAGTAACTAGCATATCTAGTCTCTATGGGCTCGAGGAATTGCTTCCTATGTCCTCTAGATGGCCAATGAAGTATGGTGTTTGCGGATGAACCTCTGCACATCTCTAGCTGCTTTCGCCACCTTTGAAACCCAATCAGTCTTAACAACTTTCAAAACATTGTTGAACGCATGCACACATGGGGTCCAAAAGATATGCCTGTATGCACTCTGAATCTATGATGTAGGAAATGCTTAAACCCCCTCCCTTTCAATCCCCTGAAATGCATACGAAATGTGTTGGAAACGTGGTGAAATGTTGCACCAGGTGTTTCACAGGTTGAAAATGTGAGGGGAGTCCCCATGTTGCGTTTTGGGCATGTTTCGTCTCTTACAGCTCATGTTTCATCCTCTAAAAAATGTGTTTCGGCTAGGGAAATTCACATCTCTAGCTGCTTTCACCACCTTTTAAACCCAATCAATCTTACCAATATATTTCAAAGCATTGTTGAGTGCATTCACACATGGGGTCCAGAAGATATGTCTGTACCTACTCTGAACCTATGTTGCAGGAAATGCCTGAGCCCCTTGTGTTTCACCCCCCTGAAATACATACTAGATGTGTTAGAAACACGGTGAAACATTTTTCCTTCCATTTCACAATTTGGAAATGTGACGGTAAACACCATCTGGCGTTTTGGGCATGTTTTGTCTCTTAAAGCTCACGTTTCAGCCTCTAAAAAACTTGTTTCATCTAGGGAACTGAACACTGGGACCCACCCAAACAACTGAAATTGCTATTAAACCTTTGATATAGATGTTTAGACACTTATTTGACTTTAATGACAATAGAAAAAAAAAGAAAACCTCTAGAAATGTTATTGTTTTATTTCAAGGTAATGTGCTATTTATAAAAAAATCTAATTTTTGAAATAATTATTTATATCTTTTGTATTTTTTAATACAAAGTTTCCCTGTTTCCAAATTTGAGGGGGTTACATTTCCAGCATGTTAGCTTTGAGAAAATAGTCCCACTGATTTACATATAACCACTGCATTTTTTACGAGCATCACATTCTGTCAATCAACCACATATAGCCCGCTGAATAAGCTCAAATTGGAAAGATGGATATTTGCGTCAATAAGGGACCTACTGAAAATGTTACAATAATGTTGATGAGTGAACACCTTTGAATATCTATCAACCCATCCATAACAATGGAGCACCCCATCCTACCTAGTCTTAAGAAACATCCCTGGTTGCACATTAGTTTTTTTATACTGTTTGTCTCGCAGGGATGTTCTCATCTTATGTTCACCTGGGAGCATATATGAAGTGCATGCAATGACACTCTTCCTAACCATCTTCCGAGAATAAGTAGAATGGGTAGCATGGAAAGTATGCCATTGGGAAAAGAGAATTGGGCAATGTTATCATCAGCATCCTCAAGATGCTGCACATTGTACATTTGTGCAATTGAGGTGTTGTAAAGATAGACCTCTTCTTATATGAACTGTTAGAAGATCTCAATTCCACCTTTTGATTTTCAACTTGTTTTTGTTTAGTTGCACTAGTCCAGTTGTTGCCACCTAATCCACACCTTGGGTCATGTGGAAGAAATCTTCAATCCACTGGGTGCGGCCTTGGAGGCGAGTCTCGAGTCGGGTCACAGTCACCTGATACTCGACTCCTCTGTCTAAGCTAACTCCTAGCGAAGCCAAGGGGGGGTAGTCCCTAATAAAATAATCTAATGCTGATTAAGTCAACTACAAGAAATTCTAGGAGTGAAATAATGAAACAAAAGCAAATGACTCTATTCTAGCACCATATATTGACACCTCAAAAGATTGCTTAATGAAAATGATAAGAAGCAAATGAGATATATAAAGCAAATGATAATATTGTAGAGATCAGTGCCAAAAAGGTATATTGCTGTAATGAAAAGGTTTTGAATTGCTCTTGGTGAATTTCAGTTAGTTAAGGGGTTTCACTTGGATTTAGATTAGTTGAGTGAAATGGATAGATATATTGATCCACTCACGATAGCAAGATTGAAAGCTTGAGAAAGAAATAAAGATCTAATCTAACGCTAATCTATTGTTTGTCACTTTTTAGCTATCTTTACTCAAATGGGTACAAGCAAAACTACACGGACTTCCAACAGGGAGAGAACGAATCTCAATGAGTAGCCCCTTGAACTCACATGTAATCAACAAGTATGATCCCGGTATTGAGTAAAAAAAAAGTACCTAGTTAAACTACTCCGCACAAATGAAGATATTTTCTGATCATGCCAAGATTGAGTTCGACTCACGAGGCAGAGAGAATACTAGGATCTCGACTAGGAAGGTTCGTTACTTTACAAAAAAGGAAAAAATAATTGAGAAAATGAAAACTAATCTAACTATTCTAAGAGCGGAAAGGAAATGTTTTGCTTTCTTGTCTTGGTTTATTTTAGCTTAGTTTTATCTTGTTAAATTATAAAAATTAGACAAATGCAAAATGGATGCAAAAATGGCACAATCCCCTCGGGGTAGGGGGGATGAGAGGGCTAGTGGGTTATCCCACTAACTCCTTCAAGTTACAATCTTGAAATGAAGTGTTTTCTGGCCTTTTATAATTCAAGGACCTAGCAAACTTACAAAATGTTGGAAGAAAGTAATTAGATGGAAGAAGAGGTGCTCTGGGAGGTCCTGGATGCCCTGGATCCATGAAATTCGGGCAGAGCTTCCTTTTATCTGTTCATGAAATGTTAGAAAACAGCGAGCAAATTTATAGGAAACTTGCTCAAATTGCTTATAAAACAACCTACAAAGGTTGTTAGTCTCATGCAAGAATTTCGCAAGTGAAGGTTAGATGAAAATTAGCAAAAGTGACTAAGAAAATCAGCAAGAAACCAACTTTCTTAGTGGTTTTTTTTTGCTGTTTGGAAAGCAAACAATGGGCACTAAGATTGCCAAAATATAGTTAGCATGCAGATTTAACTTTGAAAGAATTGCTAAAAGACAAATTCTTAAGCTAGATCTAACATGAATGATAATAAATTTGAAAGTGCAATATAGACCTAACTATGCATGCATGCAAAGATGGATCTACTTAAGATCTAACTTTAAAATGTGGATCTAGATCTTGCATGCAAATGGAAACAAGTAACCATAAAATATTAAATTTGAAGGAAAGGGAGAGAGAAGCTTGAGATGCAAAATATTTGCGCTATGGGGTCTTTCGGTGAAATGCTGAGGGACTCAAGCTTGAGATGCAAAATCTTTGGGCTATGGGGTCTTCTGGTGAAATGTTGAGGGACTCTATTATCGATAGCCTTAGAGTTTGTGGAAGGTTTCTCAAGGCAATCCAACCACTTCTCCAAGGATGAGGACCTGTAAAACTTAAAACTTGCAAGAAAATTTGTTAAATAAGTGATTCCTACACAAGAAACTCTGATAGTATGTTAGTTCAACTGAAAAGACATACAAATATGGAATCTCTAATGTAGATAATCAGTAAGACCTCAAAAGTTGATTAGCTAAAGAGATCCTATCCTACTGGGTGATAACACCCCTTCAAAGGAAAAAATAACGAAATACATGAAAATTACTAAGCATACAATTACCTCATATAATAAGCATTAAACATCAAATATCCACACAATAGTTGCACACCATTGATGTGACCTCCAAAGTCTTCTTTTTTATTCCAAATAGTATCACAATACAAGTACAATCAACAAGCGAGATCAAACTCTCATTAACCTAAAGAGGAGGTGTTGACTTGCTTTAATACACTAAGGGGGCGCATTTTCCAATGAGGGGGGTGCAAATCCCAAGGTGGGCAAGCCATATATGAGGGGTGATGTGAGCCACCTCTTAAGCAAAGTGAAGAAAGGTTGCCTTAACTGAAGAGTAGAGGGAGAGAGAGGGTGACACATAGCAAGAGCAAGTGCACCTCTCCTTGGGATTGGCGCCCTCAAGGAGAGTGCACACCTTTCATTGGGATCTTCACCAATTCACACTTAACTCTCCACTAACTTACTCTAACTAAAGACAACTCGCCTCAAGTGCCAACAACTAGTGGTGAGGGAGAGTTAGATTGGAGACAAGTGTAAAACATGTCCCCGACATGTTTCCTTAAAAATAGGAAATGAATTAAATCACCTTTTTGAGGAAATAATTGTTTTTTATGAGTAAAAGTCCATTATTTTGCTCGAAAAGGGGGTACTGAGGTAAAGGGGGTATTCTTAGTTAGAAAATAATACTCCTCTAGGTGATAAACAACTCCTAGTACCACTTATTAAACAATTACATAAATTTACAAGGAAAAATGCATTTTTTTAACTAGACATTTTCCGTTAAAAAATCCTAGAAGGATCTAATGCATGTCCTTAGGACTCTGGATTAATGACTAGCATGGTAATGTACATTAGACACTGGACTCAAACAAAACACATTAAGACAAAGCCATTAGGACACACTCCAACTTTGGAGGGAATGAGTGAAAACGTTTAGAACATTATAAGTCGCCAAAGCGAGGTATAATGGACCAAGTGAAAAAAAACACTCTAGATTTCTTCTAGATTTGACTCTACTCAATCCTGTGGCTAATGCATGGTTTCATTTAGAACTTCATGTTGTTGGATTTCCCTTGAACAACGTGGGAAAATACGCATGAACTTGTCCCCACAGCATGAGCAGTTCATGATCTAAGATAAGAGATTCCCACGAATATTCACAACTTGAGTGTATGTGCCAATCGCTGATTTATTTAGGTGGTCATGCTTACGAAATTCTCCTTCATTCTTTGACTATCACAAATTCTTCCTTTCGGTAGTTGGTGCCCTGATTTTGACGAGAGGTCCCTATACTAGATACCAATTGGATTCTAGATTTATTCACTCTTTGACTTTAGAAATTTGCTCGACTTGGTATTTCTTCAAATTGTAGCAGAGTAGTTCTTCAATGTAATTTTGGAATTTTAAATGGCCAAGGGCTAGTTGTGGTCAAGGACCTGAACATCAGAGAAACTCTGATAATATGAGTGGCCAGAGGTTGGATCAAGCAGGGTCTGATAAAAGTGTGGCCAAAGGCTGTGATTTGGCTTGGCTCTGATACCAATGAAATGAACAAATTTCATTTACTGAATATGAAATAAAAGAACTTGGTTCATCAACTGAATATCCAAAATAAATAGGAGAACATAAAATAATCCATATGGATTAAAATGATGTATTGTATATGCAATATGAGAGATGCTTTACAATGACCTACATGATAGTATATATACACATTGACAGGGCACGAGGTGAAAGATTTTGAAGGGTTATGACCCTCAAGATTTATTCAATGTTTATTAAATTATTTATATACTTACATTCATCGCACACCTCTTCAAGACTAAGAGAAAGAGGTCCAGGGTATTTTTTAGTGGTGAATTTTCACCAATTGGCTATTTTTTGTCCTTTTTTTCAAAAAATAAAATCGTAAATTGGCCAATTTCACTTTAAATTTTTGCCTATTTTCACCTAAAATATGCTTATATTGATAATATTCCCCAAAATTTACAATTTTAAATAGTATATTGTATTCTTCATTGAATGTTTGCCTTCATATCTATATGTGTCTTTTTTTCAATTTCAAGTAATTGCTTAGAAATAATATTTGAATCTTTAAAAAATACTTTGAAGAGGTCTCATAATGAAGAGAGCAAGCAAGGTCATGATGAACGAAATATTTGTTAGCAAATTACTTCGATCATCTTTTACATAAAAATGAAGAAAATTCAGATTCATTTAGACACAAAGCCGAAAGCGATAGTACACAATTTGAATATCAATGTTCATGAGTATGATAAGAATTAGAAAATGTCAAAATGACTAATGA
>ML834173.1:36971-50249 GCA_009831015.1 Picea engelmannii | reverse complement strand
AAATATAAATTACCAACAATTATATAATTAAAATCAAATAATAATGTTTTATTTTTTTAATTAAATTAGAATCAAATAATAATATTTTATTTTTTTAATTAAATTAGAATCAAATAATAATGATTTTTTTTTTTATAATTTAATTAGAATCAAATAATAATGTTTTATTTTAATCAAATTGTAATATTTTATTTTATTTTTATTAAATTTTAAATTCTTATTATATTTTTATTAAATTTTGAATTCTTGTTTTTAAATTTCATTTTTCCTAATCCAATAACAATGTTTTATATTTTTTTAATTAATTTTTTTTTTTTAATTCTTATTAAATTAAAATTAAAATTATAATAACATTAAATTTTAAATTCCATTAACCATTTTTATTTTATAATTTAAACACAAAAAGACAAACACATAAAATAATCATTTATAATATCAAACTAAATTATATATATAAAAATTCTAATTTATAATATTTAACTAAATTATATGTCTTATATGTTTTCATAATTTGTAATATTATTATATTTATATTATTAAATTAATTATTTTTTTTAGTTTTGATGAATCAAATAATTTTTTTTTTTTCATAATATTATATATATATATATATATATAATTTTAAATTTCACCAATAAATTATATTTCCATTAAAAATAAATGAATTAAATAAAAGCTCTTCTTATTTTTGAGATGTTAAAATCTCTACTAACAAGGTTCATTATTGGCATGGGACTCTAACCACAGAAGCGCAAGCAAAAATTCCATGGCCAATGAAACATAATCATTCACACATGCATATCATTCATTGCAAACAAAGCTTGTACACAATCATGCATAATACACAATCATGACTACATAAATACTTTTAAATTCATTATGATAAATTTAATAGTTAATGTTAATTTTTATATGTAAGTTATATTATCATGATAAAGATGAAATCAACTTATAATATTTTAAAAATAAAACTAATATACTAAATTGTTTTTAACAATAATTTGAAAATAAAATTTCAATTTATGAGTTATTAGTTTATATTATAATTTATAATTTAGTATACATTTTTATTTTTTAAATGTACATATGATTATTATTAATGATGTTCATGTCTAAAAGTGTATGATTATTATTACTATGTTGAAATTTTGTTTATGTATTATATTTATATATATATATATATATATATATATATAAATATAAAATTAAATAATTTTTTTTAAATCAAGAGAATTTGAAAAATCAAATATTAAATTTTAAAATAATTAAAAAAAAAAAAATTGTATATATAATCATAAAAATTATTATAAATTTATAAACAGATAAAAGAAAAATTATATATATACTCCTCAAATAATTACAACTTTATAAAATATTTATATAGTATAAATAATAAAAAAATTAAAACACTAAAAAAAATGGATGAAAAAGAATATATTCATATAATTATATTTAGATATATATAAGAATATAACCAAAATCATATTCATATATTTATAAACAATATACAATCAAAGTATATTTATATATTCACATACAAATAAAATCAAAGTATATTCATATATTCACATACAAATACAATCAAAAAAACATATTTGAATATTCACAAAAAGTATATTTCATAGACATGTAGAAGTACAAATACAATTAAAAAAAATATTCATATATTCACAAACAATATACATATATTTACAAAAAATATACATACATATATAATCAAAGCATATATATTCACATGCAAATAGAATCAAAATCATATCTATATATTCACAAACAATATATTTTATAGATATACAAGTACAAATACAATAAAGAAACATATTCATATATTCAGAAACAATATACCTATATATACAATCAAATCATATTCATATATTTACAAACAATATACCTACACATACAATCAAAGCATATTCATATTTTCACAAACAATATTCATACATATACAATAAAAACATATTCATATATTAGCAAATAATGAAAACAACTCACAAACAATACATACAAAGACAACACTCATGATACATTCATAGGCATACAAGTTCAAATGCAATCAAAAGCATATTCATATTTTCACAAACAATATTCATACATAACAATCAAAACATATTCATATGTTAGCAAATAATGAAAACAACACACACACACACAATTTACATATAAATACAATAAAAATATATATTCATGTATTCACAAACAATGAAAACAACACACAAACAATGCATACAAATACAACACTCAAAATGATACATTCATAGGCATAGGCATACAAGTTCAGATACAATCAAAAGCATATTCATATTTTCACAAACAATATTCATACTTATACAATCAAACCATATTCATATATTAGCAAATAATAAAAACAACTCACAAATAATACATACCATGACAACACTCAAAATGATACATTCATAGGCATACAAGTTCAGCTACAATCAAAAGCATATTCATATTTTCAGAAACAATATTCATACATATACAATCAAAACATATTCATATATTAGCAAATAATGAAAACAACACACACACTATTTACATACAAATACAATAAAAAAACATATTCATGTATTCACAAACAATGAAAACAACACACAAATGATACATAGAAATACAACACTCAAAATGCTACATTCATAGGCATACAAGTTCAAATACAATAAAAAACATACTCATAATTTCACAAACAATATTCATACATATACAATCAAAACATATTCATATATTAGCAAAACATGAAAACAACACACAAACAATTTATATCAAATACAACAAACAATATATTAATGTATTCACAAACAATGAAAACACCACTCACAATATTCATACATATACAATCAAAATATATTCATATATTAGCAAATAATGAAAGCAACTCACAAACAATACATACAAAGACAACACTCAAAATGATACATGCATAGGCATACAAGTTTAGAGACAATCCAAAACATATTCATATTTTCACAAACAATATTCATACATTTACAATCAAAACATATTCATATATTAGCAAAGAATGAAAACAACACACACACACACACTTTACATAAAAATACAATAAAAAATATATTCATGTATTCATAAACCATGAAAACAACACACAAACAATAGACACAAATACAACACTCAAAATGCTACATTCATAGGCATAAGTTCAAATACAATCAAAACCATATTCATATTTTCACAATCAATATTTATACATATACAATCAAAACATATTCATATATTAGCAAATCATGAATAAAACACACAAACAATTTACATACAAATACAATCAAAAGTATATTCATGTATTCACAAACAATGATAAATTCACATGTATACAAGTCCACATAAATTCATAGGCAAGTTCAGATAGAATAAAAAACATATTCATATTTTCACAAACAATATTCATACATATACAATCGAAACATATTCATATATTAGCAAATAATGAAAACAACACAAAAACAATTTAAATACAAATGCAATAAAAAATATATTCATGTATTCAAAAACAATACATACAAATACAACACTCAAAATTATACATTCATAGGCATAGGCATACAAGTTCAGATACAATCAAAATCGTATTCATATTTTCACAAACAATATTCATACATATACAGTCAAAACATATTCATATATTAGCAAATAATGAAAACAACACACAAACAATTTACATAGAAATACAATAACAAATATATTCATGTATTCTCAAACAATACATACAAATACAACACTCAAAACGATACATTCATAGGCATAGGCATACATGTTTAGATAAATCATATTCATATTTTCACAAACAATATTCATATATTAGCAGATGATGAAAACAACACACAAACAATTTACACACAAATACAATAACAAATATATTCATGTATACACAAATAAAATTTACATACAAATACAATCAAAAGCATATTCATGTATTCACAAACACTGATAAATTCACATATATACAAGTTCACATAAATTCATAGGCATACAAGTTCAGATACAATCAAAAGAATATTCATATTTTCACAAACAATATTCATACATATACAATCAAAACATATGTATATATTAGCAAATAATGAAAACAACACACAAACAATTTACATACAAATACAATAAAAAAATATATTCGTATTCACAAACAATGCATACAAATACAACACTCAAAATGATACATTCATAGGCATAGTCATACAAGTTCAGATATAATCAAAAGAATATTCATATTTTCAAAAACAATATTCATACATATACAATCAAAACATATTCATATATTAGCAAATAATGAAAACAACACACAAAAAATTTACATACAAATACAATCAAAAGTATATTCATGTATTCACAAACAATGAAAACAACAGTCACAAGCATTTGAAATAATAAGTTCACATATATACAAAGAATGAAAACATCTCTAACACTCAAAATAATACATTTAAAAATAATGAAACAAACATTTCAAAGAATTAATACACATACAAATGGAAATAACACTTGCAAACAATCAAAATCAATGATGTTTTCATGCACATACAAATTTAATTAGAAGTGCACTCATATACTCACAAACAATGAAAATGACACTCCAAACAATCAAAATCATATGTTCATACATATTTTAGTAAAAACTAAATAATACATTCATATTTTACAAGTAAATCCTAAAGAATATATAAAAACAAGGAAAACACCATTTTCACATTCACAATGATAATTCAAATATATATAATTTGACATATTAATACTATTAAAAAAATATAGTTCAACAATTTAGTTCAAATACAATACAAATAATAGAGAAAGAAATTTATAATAATAAGTAAAATAATAATAATAATAATATGTATGAAAATATAATCTAAATAATAGAGAAATAAATTTATAATAATAAGTAAAAATAATAATAGAGAAATAAATTTATAATATAAATATAAAAAAATAATATGAAAATAATAATAATAAGTAAAAAAATAATAGAGAAATAAATTTATAATAATAAGTAAAAAAATTTAATATAAAAATGATAATAAGTAAAAAATGAAAATTTTCAAAATAATAATAATAAATTTTAAAATCCCCCTAAACATGCTCGTAGTGGTGGGCGTAAGGGTCAAGGGTGAACCTGGATGATTTGAGAGAAAGTGAACATGGCTTCTAGTTGTTGGTTCAGTCCCTTTACCACAACCTAGGTATCCATAACACCAACACCTGTTAATTCCTGTGATTGATTGATAGATGGTCAAAATACACGATGACTAGCATTATCTCCCTCATTAACCTCAAGTTAAGATAATGAATATCGACGGTATTCAGCTTTCCAAATCAAAATGACAAAGCCCACTGCTCCCTCATTAACCTCGAGTTAAGATAATGAATATCGATGGTATTCATCTTTCCAAATCAAAACGACAAAGCCCACTGCTCCTGCCACACAATCTTTGATCATATAAAACCTATAGATAATAGAGCAATTGAGATTCTAAGATACCTAGTGTATTATGATACAAGCTATCATGCTAATTAGGATGGATATCCAACTTCAAACAACACAACTATTTTCAATTAGTTCAAAATCTATTATTCATATAGAATAATGAACTCACCTTGCTTACGCCCGCCCTCAGTTGAACAACTTAGATTGTAATAAGTTTTATCTCACATTCATTCATCAAGTGCAAGAGTGGCAACTACATGTCGATCGCAGTATTGAATTGAAGAGTATGTGGCTGGTATATAATAGAATGGCCTTTCCAAAGTTGAAGAATCAATTGGTTGCAAGAACTTCAAGCGAATAAAACCGACACACATCATTGGAGCAATGTACTTGGTATGTATTCAAGGATATAGACGCGAGGCAGTGACTGCGTATTGCCAGAGATAGGCGTACACAAGTATAGTGGAAACGAATTCCATTGCATTAAAAGTGGTTGGTCCTACAGTCACTTTTCTTGCACCCTCAAGGGTCATAAGAATAAACTTTGGGAGACAAGTGTAGGACGTTCCTGACTCATGGTAAGCCTAAATTGAGTTCAATCCTTCGGATTTTTATTATGAAGCTTCTGTGTATTCTTGGGAAAAATTCTATTGAATTAACATGCGAGTATTAACAAATGGTTGGGTCAAACACATGTTTTTCATTCCATCTCGGTCAATATTGACTAAAGATGTGGGTTTATTGGTAGATGAAAAGAAACAAAAAGTAATTACACTGAACATAGTGCTCCAGAAATCTGTGATCGTGCCAACATTCCAACTAGAAAAAATATTCCAACGCGATCTATAGTCTCACGTATCCTAAATTTAGAATAAATTTTAATACAATTTCTACAAGGATCTAAGGCAAGGAAAGTACACCATAATTAGTTCGAAGCGATACTTAAGTGATTCTAGGTCACGCACAACCTAAGTGAACGAGACAATTGTAATTCTTAGATTGACAAGTGATAAGACTGTAAAATCTCACAGCTAACTAAGTGAACGCCAACATAATCCCATCATTCAATTTGGTAAGGCAAGGAAAGTATGCCATAATTAGTTCGAAGCGATATTAAGTGATTCTAGGTCACGCACAACCTAAGTGAACAAGACGATTGTAATTATGGGGCCGACAAGTGATAAGACTATAAAATCTCACAACTAACTAAGTGAACGCCAACATAATCCCATCATTCAATTCGGTAGGATTCCCAATACTTAACCATGAGATTTCATTACGTTGACATTGTTGTCAACATGTTGTAAATTTAACACCCACCCTTGGAATTGCTTACTTCAATCGTTAATCCAAAAGGTTGAATGATTGTTAGGGTAAAATATATAGATTAATTTAATAGAAATCTGAGCGATGACCAAATTGGTTTTTCGTTTACTACGTAACCAACACACGTAGTTTAGTCCATACCCTAGAAATAACGACGAAATGCAATTTGTTCAAAGTAAGGCAACTGAAAAAGGGTGAAAGTTCATATGATACCTATGTATACAGTATCTATTCTTATCGACCTACTACAGTAATCAGATATAGGTTAGTGAAGAATTAAAACTATGGGTGATATTGAAACAAAATCGTGAAACTATGGGATCTATGCTACTAGAAAAAATGAGAAAGGTTCTATGAACCACAAATTAATACAGCAAGGATTTGGGGAAAATGCATTAATATTTGTATTCATGGAGTTTGAATTGTTATTAATATGGAAATCCTTGTAAACTGGAAACCCTAAATGTAAAGTTATTCTAGTAATTCTCCTAACAATTGATCATGATAACTTCAAGTTGAAGATCTAGTTACTGTCGCCAGACTTATTGCTATTGGTTGGTTAGACAGAACGAAAGGACTCTCACATTTTGAATATGTATTATCAATCTGTTACTTCCCATTTTTCAAGTGCAAACTTATACATGTTTTATCTCAGAATAGGTATTTAATGCACATTCGGTAGCATAGTAGGTTTTGGTTATATTCCAAACATAATTCTATTTTCTCTGTAAAACAGGGTGAATGCGGCCAGTTTCTAAAAGGATTAGAACAAATTAGGTAAGCAGGGAGCAGATTTATATTTAATGTGAGAAGATCTGTCTGGCAGAGTAGGGGAATAAAATAAGCACCCAACATCTCATGAACATTAAAATAGAAAAAACTGTTTGGCTGAAGAACTACATGTCTTCGCTCGCAATCAAGACCACTTGTACAACTCTCAAATGGGTTTCCAAATATGATCTAATCTTTGCAAATAAATAAATTTTATTTTCAAAAATCAACTTCATTGAGGGTTAACGAGAATCATCCCTAAAAAAATACGAATTTGATCGAAATGGGCCAAAGAATGCCTCAACGTTGCGAGAGCTCGAGAACCCATCTATATCTCTCAAATGGGTATCAAAAATTTATTTTATATTTTTAATCCCATAATTTCACTTCTTCCAAATAGCCTTCATTCGAGGCTAGTCAAACTTGGGCCTACAATGACCCGAAGTTGAGAAGAAGGGGCCCAATAACTACATGTCTTCGCTCACAAACGGGACCATGTGTAGAATTCTCAAATGGGTATCCAAATATGATTTCATATTTGGAAATGAAGAATTTTTCTTTTAAAAAATCACCTTCATTCAGGGTTAACCAAAATGAACCCTAAAACAATACAAATTTGATCGAAATGGGCCAAAGAATGCCTCAACGTTACAAGCGCTTGAGAACCCACTTGCATCTCTCAAATGGGTATCAAAAAATTATTTTATATTTTTAAACCCATAATTCCACTTCTTCCAAATAGCCTTCATTCAGGGCTGGTCAAACTTCCTCCTATAATGACTCAAAGTTGAGAAAAAGGGCCCCAAGAACTACATGTCTTCGTTAGCAATTAGGACCATGTGTACAAATATCAAATGGGTATCCAAATATGATTTCATATTTGCAAATGAAGAATTTTTCTTTTAAAAAATCACCTTCATTCAGGGTTAACTAGAATCAACCCTAAAACAATACGAATTTGATCAAAATGAAGAATTTTTCTTTTTAAAAATCACCTTCACTCGGGGTTAACCAAAATCAACCCTAAAACGATACAAATTTGATCGAAATGGGCCAAATAATGCCTCAATGTTATGAGTGCTCGAAAACCCACTTGAATCTCTCAAATGAGTATCAAAAAATTATTTTATATTTTTAAAACCATATTTCCACTTCTTCCAAATAGCCTTCATTTGGGGCTGGTCAAACTTGGGCCTAGAATGACACAAAGTTGAGAAAAAGGGGCCAAAGAACTACACGTCTTCACCCGCAATTGGGACCACACATACAACTCTCAAATGTGTATCCAAATATGATTTCATCTTTTAAAATGAAGAATTTTTCTTTTCAAAAATCACCTTCATTTGGGGTTAACCAGAATCATCTCTAAAACGATACAAATTTGATTGAAATGGGACAAAGAATGCCTCAACGTTATGAGTTCTCGGGAACCCACTTGAATCTCTCAAATGGGTATCAAAAAATTATTTTATATTTTTAAGCACATAATACCACTTCTTCTAAATAGCCTTCATTTGGGGTTGGTCAAACTTGGTCCTAGAATGACCCGAAGTTGAGAAAAAGGGGCCCAATAACTACACGTCTTCGCTCATAATTAGGACCACATGTACAACTCTCAAATGGGTATCCAAATATGATTTCATATTTGCAAATGAATAATTTTTCTTTTCAAAAATCACCTTCATTGGGGGTTAACCATAATCAACCCTAAAACGATACGAATTTGATCGAAATGGGCCCATTTCGATCAAATTTGTATCGTTTTAGGGTTGATTCTGGCTAACCCCAAATGAAGGTGTTTTTTGTAAAGAAAAATTCTTCATTTGCAAAGGTGATATCATATTTGGATACCCATTTGAGATTTGTATATGTGGTCCCGATTGCGGGCGAAGACATGTACTTCTTGGGGCCCTTTTTATAAATTTTAGGTCATTATATGGCCACTTTCGACTAGCCATGATAAATACACATCAAAATACATTTTACACATTTCTCAACATAAATACATCAAACAAATGATTGATACTCACATAAAGTATATACATCAAAATACATTTACGCATTTCAAAAGATAAATACATATGGTAAATTATTCATGTTCCCATAAATTATACAATTTACAAATTTCCCAACATAAATAATACATATGACAAATTATTCATACTCACATAAATTATACACATCAAAACACATTTTACACATTTCCCAACAAAAATGTATATGACAAATTATTCATACTCACATCAATTTAATTTATCATATTCATAAAATTACATTAATTGCATTAAATTATTATAATCTTTTACAATAAAATAATTCTAAAATAAAAATATCAATTTCCTTGGATTATTATGAAGGTGATTTTTGAAAATAAAAATTCTTGATTTGAAAATATGAAATGATATTTGGATACCCATTTGAGAGTTGTACACATAGTCCTGATTGTGAGTGAAGACGTGTAGCTTGTTGGGCCCCTTTTTCTCAACTTCGGGTCATTCAAGGCCCAAGTTTGACCAGCCCTGAACAAAGGCTATTTGGAAGAAGTGGAATTATGGGTTTAAAAATAAAATTTTTTTTTTTGATACCCATTTGAGAGATACAGGTGCGTTCCTGAGCTCTCACAACGTTGAGGCATTCTTTGGCCCATTTCGACCAAATTCATATTGTTTTAGGGTTGATTCTGGTTAACCCTGAATGAAGGTGATTTTTGAAAATCAAAATTATTGATTTGCAAAGATGAAATCATATTTGGATAACCATTTGAGAGTTGTACAAACGGTCTTGATTGTGAACGAAGAAGTGTACTTCTTGGGCCCCTTTTTTCTCAATTTTAGGTCATTTTATGGCCACTTTCGACTAGCCCCGAACGAAGGCAAGGTGGAAGATGTGAAATTATCGGCTTACAATTATAAAATAATTTTTTTCTACCCATTTGGGAGATGCAAGTGGATTTGCAAGCGCTTGCAACGTGGAGGAATTTTTTGGCCCCTTTCGATCATATTCGTATCGTTTTAGAGTCTATTATGTCAACCCCAAATGAAGGTGATTTTTGAAAAGAATTTTTTTTCGTTTCCAAATATGAAATCATATTTGGATACCCATTTGAGAGTTTTAAATGCGGTCCCAACTGTGAGCGAAGACGTGTAGTTCTTGGGCCCGTTTTTATCAAGTTCGGGTCATTCTACGGTCACTTCTGACTAGCTCTGAGCGATTTCAAGGTAGAAAAAGTTAAATTAAGAGCTTACAAATATAGAATAATTTTTTGATTTTGTCACTTCATTTTATCATTTAAATAATCTTCTTTGATTTTGTCACTTCACTTTATTATTTAAATAATCCTTCTTGACTTTGTCACTTTACTTTATCATTTAAATAATAATTTCTTCTTTGCAAGCTCTTTGACTTCTTTGACCTTTTGGGGCTTCAATCCCACATATGAGGGTCCTCCAACTTCGTAAGGCCATAACTCTCAAACAGTGAGGAGTTATGTGACGTTCCACATACCACCAGAAATGGCATGACATTTACTATCCATATAGAATAGTATTTCCTTCAAATATATCAAAACTCATACCATTATCCATCAAACAAACTTGGGTCCATTACCCAAACCTGTGTTCTGCAACTTCTCATGGCCATAACTCTCTAACCGTGAGGAGTTATTTGACATTCTACATACCACCAGAAATGGAATGACATGTACTATCCATATAGAAAATTCTTACCTTAAAATATATTAAAAAAAATACCATTATACGTGAAACAACCTTGGTTCCATTACCCAAACCTTTGTGCTACTAGAATTCTCTATCGGACTTTCTCCAAGGGTTGACATCAAACTACAATATCACTCTCAAATAGTTGACATCAATGACAACCAAAAATCCATACCAACTATCCACCAACCTAATCCAACTGTATGACATTTTAGAGTTGTACATGTGGTCTTGATTGTGAGCGAAGACGTGTACTTCTTGGGCCCCTTTTTCTCAACTTCGAGTCATTCTAGGCCCAAGTTTGACCAACCCGGAATGAAGGCTTTTGGAATAAGTGCAATTATGGGTTTAAAAATATAAAATAATTTTTTGATACCCATTTGAGAGATGCAAGTGGGTTCCCAAGCTCTTGTAACGTTGAGGTATTATTTGTCCAATTTCGATCAAATTTGTATCGTTTAGGGTTGATTATGGTTAACCCCGAATGAAGGTGATTTTTGAAAAGAAAAATTATTTATTTGCAAAGGTGAAATTGTATTTGGATACCCATTTAAGAGTTGTACACGTGGTCCCAATTGCGGGCGAAGACGTGTAGTTCTTGGGGCCCTTTTTCTCAATTTTAGTTCATTCTATGGCCACTTTCGACTAGCCTCAAACGAAGGCAAGGAAAAAGATGAAACATTATTGGTTTACAATATAAAATAATTTTTTGGTACCCATTTGGGAGATGCAAGTGGGTTCACGAGCACTCCAACCTTGAGGCATTTTTTTTTTTGCCCCTATTGATCATATTGAGATCGTTTTAGGGTCGATTCTGTCAACCCCAAATGAAGGTGATTTTTGAAAATAAAAGTGTTTTCGTTTCCAACATTTGACATGAATTTTCATCACTAAGGAAAAATGTTTTTGTTTCCAAAATATTAGTGATGAAAATGAATTTTCATCACTAATAAAAATAATCCCAAGGGTGTAATTTTTTGTGGAGTGGAAACTAACTCCCCCAAAAGCTTCAAGGAGGGTTAAATCATATAATCCTCCTTACAGTTGTGTTTCTTGTGGGTTTTCATGTCATTTCCTTTATAGTGGATTCGACACATACATACTCAAATTTCTTCCTTGCATTTTAACACATTTTACACATGCAATAAAAAATATTTTGTTATGATAATTTTATAAAATGTTTTGTATCTCTTTTCAATATAAATACATATCGCAAATTATTAATTCTCCCATAAATTATACACATCAAAATACATTTTACACATTTCTCAACATATAACAAATGATTGATACTCGCATAAAGTATAGACATCAAAATACATATACACATTTCAAAAGATAAATACATATGAACAATTATTCATACGCACATAAATTATACACATCAAAACACATTTTACACATTTCCCAACAAAATTGTATATGAAAAATTATTCGTACTCACATCAATTTAATTTATCATATTCATCCCCGGATGGGGTGTTATCAGTGGATACGTGGCTTTCGGAGGAGAGCGAAGGTAGTCAGCGGGGCACGGAGCCACGTGATGGGCTCGTGCCCCCACCCGCCACCCTCTCACAAATTTAATACCCCTCATGTCATACGAGTGAGCATTAACGCCCCTCCCTCCCGACGTATTTGGTATCGCGCCGCTCCTGGTTATGGCTCACTGTATTTGTTGTTGGCTGGAGGTGCTCTTTCACCAGAGGCCATGGTTGACAAGGGATAGCACAGGCGCCCCCCCGGAAACTACCCTTTACCTCTGGACTTTCGCCTGGAATTTTGCCTGCTGCAATAGTTATTCTATGCCGAGACACAAGATACGATCGAGAGGGAGGCCACGAAGAGGCTCTACCTGGAGACCTCATCGGCCTATGGCACCCCCCTCTGAGACCACCCACCTCCTTGCACTAGTTCCTCAGTCTCACAGCTCAGCCTGGTGCGTTCTTCACTCGCTGTCGATGACTGAACCACCCGACCCACCTCCTATGGCTCCTCCTAGTATCTCTGCAAGCCAGCACCCTTCAACCT
>ML834172.1:98712-110643 GCA_009831015.1 Picea engelmannii | reverse complement strand
ATTTTAGAGATATAAATTTTTAGGTTGGTGTAAGTTATCTATTTTATCTATCAATCTCACATCTAAAAGATTATATTTCTAAATGTAAAAGATTATATTTTTAATATAATTTGAAGTAAATTTTCATTTTTTGAAAAAAAAAACTCACATCTTTATTAGTTAAGGTAGAGTTTCATTATCATATTACTTATCATGTTACATGTATGGGAATTTTTTAATGAGAATGTTTTGATATTGACAATTGGGAAATATAGAAAAGAATTAAGAAAAGATTATGAACAAATCACATTAAGAGTTAAAATGTTTGTTTAATTAATATAGATTCATTTTAACATTGGAATTATCATGCATTGAGGGGATAAACTCTTGGAGGTGAAAGTTTTTTTTCAAGTTTTTTGAATTTAAAAAATATTTTAGCCGATCCCTCCATATGTATGATAAATTTAAAATCAAAATGAATAAATTTAGAAATGAGATGAATTTAAAATATATATATATATATATATATATATATATATATATATATATATATATAAAAGTTAATATAGAAAATATTTTATTTATGATTTACATTAAAATGATTTTTTATTATTAATATTTTTAAATATTAAATATCAACTTCAGGTTTAATATTAAAGAATTACATATTTCCTTCCCTATAAATTATAAAAATGTTATTCAACACAATAATAAATTATTCCAATTCCACCATTTTGCAACATCCTCTTAAATATTAAAATATCCTAAATAAATATAAAACAAAATGAAATTTAACCTTTCTAGTGCTTAATTAAAATCTTCTCAAAATATTCTCCAAAAAACACATATGTAATAAAACATTTACAAGAAAATAAGTAATAAAACATTTACAAGAAAATAAATAAATAAATTTTAATAGAAATTAGATCATTATTAATTAAGTCAAACGCTCTCTATCAATAGTTTTCAATCTTATAAGCATTTCTATATCCACACGTTATTGTAAGCATTTCTATGTATAAATAGTTGTCTAGTACACGTTATTGTGGGCATCCCATTTTCAATTTTCAATAATGTAACTTCATTTTGTTTTTTAAGCATGTTTTTTCCACATGTCAATTTTATTATTTTTTTCTAATTTTGTCCATGTGCCCCATCAATTGACATAACATTTTATTTATTAAAACTTAGAAATAAATTTTGCATATATATATCGCTTGGTCATAGTCACAAATTATATATACATTAAGAATTAATTAAACTAGGAATTATAGTGGGGGCATTACACCAATGAATATTCCCAAGGATGAATTAATCAAACCTACAATATTGGATACAAGATATCCATAAGATACCCTTATATAGGTGTTGGAGATGATAGGTGTGAGTAGACTTAGGGACTTGAGAGAGGTGGAAGAAGTTTAGTCACTAATCCAAGCATGTACCTAGAAATTAGGGTTTTGAAATACATAAGAATCCAAATGTTGAAGAGAGTCTACAAAGAAGAATTAAATGGTATAAATAGGTAAGGAGCTGACCTTAAGGTGTAGGAGAATGTATGGATATCCCTTGGATGGTTCAAGTCATATGAAACCATTGTATCATCCTTATTGACTTCATGCTACATATTTTATACAACAATACCATGGGATTTAAGCCCAAAAATACTCTTTGATAAGAAAGTCGTTGATTCAGAGTCATAGTACCCCAAGGAAACCCACAATACACATTGACGAAGATATTAAGTTGGTTTTTATGGGTTTAGGTAAAATTAAATCTATAATAGAAATTCCATAATGGGTTTGGGTGGATATGGACCCAAAATTAGGCATACTAAGTGATTATGGCTCCAACTAGACCCATGAAGTTAGAGAATTCCATAAATGGATGCCTTGAGGGTAAAAGTACGTTAAATTGGTAATCAAGGGATATAGACTGGGGGGAAGGAACCTAAGGAACTCACATAAGTGATATACATCCCAAATAGGTCCTACATATAAACCAAGGTGAGAGGGACTCGAAGAAGGTGATCCATCACATTATAATAGTGGTTGAAAGGTATCATATCATCATTGGGTGGGCCATGTATGAATAGGAAATAGGGGTGGGAACCTCCTAATGGGTATGATTTATTTAAATATTAAAGTGAATATCACATACACTATATTTTCCCCTGACCTCGTACACACTCCCCCTCCATCCCTCTAGGAGTTTTTATCCATAAGATGGGAATAGTGAGTTGTAAGGAAGGAGAGAAGAAATCATGTGCATGGGAATAGACTAGTGGTCCTTGTAACAAACACTAATGCCCCAATGTCATAAGGGGCGTTACAATTATATTTTCCACCATAGGGGAAAATATATGACCTTTTCAGGAGGGGTACTGGAGTATAAATGCACATTTACCTAATACATCATTTTTCCTATGTTCTACAGTCCATGTATGAGGGCACACTTGATACTCACTTGGTCCAAGATATTTTCCCTTCGATGAGAATATTATTCCCCCAAACAAAGGTGCACTTCTTCTTGAGTCATGCTTCAATTACACAAGTGAAGTCTAATATTTCATGCATGCATGGGAATCATCACCAACACTTGCATGCCTACAATGGAATCATCACCATAAGTGCATGTCTTCCTTGGACGCATCACCCAACCCTTCCTTGGAATGATCACCCAGTCCTGCATGCCCACCTTGGAATCATCAACAGAAGCACATTCCTTCCTTGGAATCATCACAAGGAGTGCACCTCACATGTGAATAAGGTTAGGAGGGAGAATTAATTATGCATACATGAGTGTAATTCACTCCATTGGTGTATATCTAGTTAAGTAGTGATTGCATGGCTAGTTAACCAAGAGTAGGTGGGAGATTATTAGTGTTTGAGTTGATGCATGTCCTAAGTAAGTTGTAGAAGATAAAATATGGAACATTATTTCATGACATGGAGGACATATTTGGGGGATTATTTATGCATGGAGGTGTTCTTGGAGAGGGGGGAGAATTATGAGAAAGATTATGCTGTTGAAATTTCAGGAGTGAGAGCTAAGGAAGATCTAAGGCAAGGACCAAAGATGAATGAAGCTCCAGGCCCAAAGGATTCAATCCTTATGTAAGGATCTCCATTTTATAAATATAGATCAATGCTACTTTCCCCATTTAATGATTGTATTTTTTTTTGCATGATTAGTGGTTCATTATTGAATAGAGTAGATTTCGTTTGGTCCAAGTTTATTTAACACTTGTAGATTGGTATTCATTTGTCACTTGTATGCAGGAAGTTGATAGAAGGAGTGTTGGATCTCTAGAGTTGTGGTGGCTGGATACGTAAGGGAAGTCGTTGGTTAATAAGGTATGTCTCTCTCCCCTTTAGTGTAAAAATAAAGAAATCTTATTAGATCTAGGAAAAAACGTATTATCTATCAATTGTCTATCTCATATTAAGGGTATATCCAAGGGATATATTTCTTGTATGTAGGAGGGTTTTTCTCCATAATATAATTGGTGACTCCATTGGGGATTGAACCCAGAATATCCCCTATATTTAATTTCCCTTTCTTTCACTACTTTTTGAAAAACAAAATTGTGGCTAGTCTCCTTCCTCCCCATCACTTTTTCTTTTTTCAGCTGATTTATTTTGTATCCTCCTATTAGATTGTTGATTTGTTTTTCTTTTCCATATGCACACTTTTCTAATTTTTTGATTCGTATGCATAATTAATTTCCATGTGTGGTTGATTTGCATGCATAGTTCACTTTCATGTGTAACTTATTTACCTGCATGGTTTTTTTGGATGGATGGTTGAATTTCATGCATAATTGATTTGCATGCCTTCCTGATTTGCATGTGTGGTTTATTTACATGCATAGCTGATTTGAATGTGTTGTTGATTTTCATGCCTAGATGATTTTTATACATGGTCAATTTGCATTCTTGGATGATTTGCATGCATGGCTAATTTGCATTCATGATTGATTTGCATGTAGTTGATTTTCATGCATGACTGATTTGGTAGTTCCTTTGCATGCATGGATTACTTGCATACCTGATTGATTTTCATGCATAGCTAATTTACATGCATGGTTTATTTGCATGCATGGTTTCTTTGCATTCATGCTTCATTTTCATGTGCGAATGATTTGCATGCTTGATTTATTTTCATGCGGGATTGATTTGTATGCATGACTTATTTGCATGTGTAGTTTATTTGCATGCATAGTTGATTTTCATGCGTGATTCATTTGCATGCTTAGTTGATTTGCATGCATGGTTGATTTGCACACATGGATGATTTACATGCATGGCTAATTTGCATGTATGATTGATTTGCATGTGTAGTTGATTTGCATGTGTTACTGATTTTCATGCGTGGTTGATTTGCAAGCATGGCTGATTCACATGTGTGGTTATTTGCATGTTTTGTTGATTTGCATGCCTTGCTTATTTGCATGATTTTCTAGTTTGTTTTTGCATCTATGTTTTTCTTTATCAAAATAAAAAGTGAAAATATCGTTGCATGTCGTGAGTGTTGTATTTATAGTTTAGGTTGGTGTAATAGGATTGTGAAATTATGTTCCTTCACTTGGGTGTTTCTGATAGCTTATTGAAAGTGCATGAGGTTGTTAATTTTCAATTTAAAAAGGCAAATCTGAAAAGTGAAAAGTGCTTCCTTTCCTTTAGATAGAATTCATTGAAATGAAGCGTGCATCTTCTTTGCATGCATTTTGATATCTTTTGGATTTGAAAAGAGTGGCAAATAACATTAAATTTTTTTCCACTACATGTGCGTAATTAATAGCATTAAAAAAAAATGCTTTATGTAAAAATCATTAGACTTTTTCTTTTTACAACAAACCAGCATAGACCAAGATTTAGGGCCTTGGTGTAGGGTTGGAGATTTAATTCTCCAAGGCCACAAAACTAAAATTAGAATTAATTAACGAGTGTAAAATTCATTGTTGCAATGGGTGTGTCGAGAAGCTCCTCTAACACAAGAGTTAATCAATAGGTCACATTGGGCAAGTGGGGTGATATCCCCTCTCTATTTTTCTTTATGTTTGTTGGACTACTTGGAATATTATGCACATGGGGGTTTTGGAAGGGCTAGTACCTCTCTAGGAGGAAACACTTCTTGAAGCTTCAGGGTTAGCTACTTGACCCATGCATGTGGTATTGCCTACAATTGTTTTCTCGACCATTTCATTGTGAGGTGGTGAACTTAGTGGATTTTCCTAGGTATCTACACAGGTGATTGTAAGTGGGAAGTGCTTGTGGTACCTAGGATAGATATTGAACCTTCGCTTCAGTCCCCTGGAGGGTACTTGTCTTCACGAAGGTACTTGCATCAGTAAGGGTTGTCACATTATGGTTACCGTAACGTTTCCTCACACCTTTTATAGGCAACATTTTGGGGACTTGATTCCCCTAAGAGGGTTGGTTTTTGGAAGGCCCCTTTTATCCACTGGTTTGCTTATTATTGGATTGTAGTTTCTGGGGGTATGCTCTGTGGTGAATTTTATGTTTAGTTGGCCATACTTTATTGTTTTCTTCTTGGTGAAAATAAAGTTTCTACTATGGTTGATCAACGTCTTTGCTGGTATCATAGAACCTCTACTCTTTTGGTTGGATAGACAATTTGGTGATTCTTTTTCCTACCTTAGTAATCCTCATCCCACGGAAATCATTAATGGGTCATACAACAAGGGAGGATCGACATGTATATCCTCAAATGTGATGGGAGAAGTCATGATGAGAACCTCATTGTCACCACATAGTAGGATGGGTAGTCCCATATATATTCCCTTAAAATCTAGTCCTTCCATTCAGGGGATGCCTCCAATCACATCCTTCCCTTCCTTGAATACACCCAATTTTAGTATGCCCATTGTGTCATAGAAATTGCACGCATCTGGATTTTTTTCTAGTGGAGGACAAGGCCTCGGTATTACAACTGGAAGTGGATTCTAATTTATTTGTAGTGACCCTACAGGTAGTCTGACGATATCAATTGGTGGTTTTCCTTTTGATTGGAATTTTAACCCTGGGTTTGCTCCCACACCTAGTATTTTTCCTAATGTTGGGAAAAGTAATTTCTCTTGGGGAACCAATGTCCCTGGGGGTAGGTATTTCGGGGGATCAATGCTTTCATATCCCAAAAACACTCTCTCTTTCATAGAATACTAGTCACGTGATGGGAAATAATTATATGAACTCCAACAAAGGGACCCCTCCCAAAGGGGACTCTTGTGTTTTTCCTTCTTGTGGAAACATTGGTACCCCTTTGATGACCATCTTGAATATTATTTGATTGTCTATGGGGATATCAATTTGGTTGGTGATCATTTTGATTGTTCCAAATGCTACTGGAAATTATTTGCTGGTGAAATCTATTTCTCCTACTTCCTCTTATTGCTCAAGTCCATCTCCTAGTAAACAAAATTCTAAAAGGAATAAAAAGAGAAATAATAGGAAAAATAATTGAAGACAAAGGGATATGTCACTAACCACTACAATTCATGTTGGAGACATGTCAGTAGTCATTTCCAATCATACTAGAGATAAGAAACCAACTGTTGGAAGCCATGTCGGGGGAAATAGATTAGTCACTACAAGTGACACTGGTGATAAGAAACTAACCACTACAATTCATGCCAGGGTAAAGAATCCAGCCGCTACAATTCATGTTGGGGGTATTGATACTATCGAGAAATATAGATGAGAAAGATGTAAGCCTAAGTTCCCTTGTACAATTTGAAAGGAATATCATCTTACTCACCTATTTACTCTCATTCTAGAGATGAATATAGTGTGGCCTAGGTCTGAAGGGGCTTCTAGTCCAAAAACACCTTTGGTTTCTCAATAACCTACTCAACCATTGGTTGATGAAGTGGTTGCACCAATGCAATATTTAGTTGATCCCACTCCTCTCTCAGAGAGTGATGTGTCTAGATCAGATGTTTTCTCCATTTCTAGTTTAGAAAATTATGAACAAGGGGGTATCCCACTCACCTTCATATTCCTCCCTCTGAGTATTAAGAGTGTTTCCTTTGATTGGAGCAGTCTCATTGAGCCTCACCTTGCTTCTTCTGCACCCTTATAGATAATGTTTGAATCTTATTTAAAATACATCTACCAATGTATTTTGGATGAGGGACCTTATCCAATCATTTTATCCTCCTTGACTTGGAAATATATAGGTTCTTTGCAGATTGTGTCAGCTCCTAGTCAGTTGTTGGATTTTGATAGAAGACCTAGTGAATATTTACAGATTCTTCATCAGTTTCCTATCACATTAGGAGGGAATATTTTTATGGTCAATATGATAGTGGTGAATGGACAATTACACTTCAATGTTCTTCTTGGGTGTGATTATTTATATTCTATGAATGATGTGGTGTCTACACTCTTTCAGGTGATGCACTTTCCAAACAAAAAAGACATTGTCACCATAGATCAAATTTCATATGATAATAACCATCCATGTTCACCTATAGACCATGATTTATCCATGTGGATATCGATGGCCACACACCTATTCAAACTCTCTCAAAACAATTTTCTTGCAACTTACTATTTTTAGCATTTTTTTGGTTCCTAAAATTTTGGGGCCATTTTGAGGGCCTAAATGAAGTTTTTCCGGGATTGAGCACCTCAATTGTAACATCCCCTGTCACCCACAAGACAGGGTATGATACCTTCAAGCCCACCCTTGGACTTCTTTCTCTTACCAATACCTTTTTAAATTAATAAGGACACATAAAATAAAAGATCTAACGACATGCACATCAATAACCAGCAAGCATGCATATTCTAAGATTCAATTAAATGATAAATAAATACACAGTGGAATACATTCATATACAGATAAATAATACCACAACATAGAGCACTTATCTTTATAGAATATGACACTAACTGGCTACAGACCAAGGACATTCCACCCAACCGTAGACACTACTGCTCCAAATCTCAACAACAGTGTCACCCCTGAGCCAGGACTATGAATCCACAAGGATAGTTCCAGAGTGTTATTTGGCTTCCCAAACTAGTCAACACTCAAGCTTCGATAGGATTTCCCAGCACTCACAGCAATCCAAGTACCTAAATCTCTTCTACCCAACCTACACCACCCAAGAGAATGGACCTCCACCCTTCTCTACCACTCATTCCCTCAGGAAGTCCTTCCCCTTCCAGGGCTCCAGCACAATTGGTCCAGAATCTCAATGCTAGAATTCTCAGGACTCACCACTGTGAACAAATTTGGAGACAGGCCAACGCATCTCAGACATGCATTCCTCAAGTCATGGCTGGATTACACCAGTGACCTCTACAACCAAGAATACCATGGCTTCTCTTCAACAATTCATTTTCCTTTCCCAAGCCAAGACACGGAAGAGGATGGATCAATGAGTGATCAGTAAGGATGGGATGAATGAATGATTGAGTAAGTGAGTGAATGAATGAACCAGTGATCAACTGGATGAGTGAATAAGAAAATGAATGAAAAAATAGGTAATTAGTAAGCAAGCCATCAACCAAACCCCCCATCAGACCAGAGGCGGGTTTAAGTAATTTCGTGGGGAATCAAGATTGTCCTGGCCTTCCCCAAGAAGCTCGCGTAACCGATCCACTCCCTTAGAAAAAAAGGGTAATTAAAATAGGAATAAAAACGTATCCCCTCAAGCCCCCTATCTTGTGGAATCATATCCCCCCTATAACTCTAGTCCTTGTCCGTCTAGCAGCTAGTGACGTATTTATTATTAATAATGATCAAAACATTACATTTATTGGGCAATGGCCTTTTAATAATTTTTTGGGCACTCTGGACTCTCATCATTGTAACAATACATTATTTAAAATGGAGGGTTCAAAACCCGAGGTGTTACAACCCCTCCCCCTTATTTTTTCACTGTCTTGAGTGCATATACAAAATAGAGATCAAAATCTAAAAATTTATTCAAAACGTTGCGGGTACTCTACCCGCATGGCATCTTCATGCTCCCAGGTATCATCTTCAGGACCGTAGTAGGTCCACTAAACTTTTACCAGCTCTATAACTCAATTCCAGAGCATTTTGACTTTTCTATCCAATACCTACACTCGCTGAACCTGAAAGTCTCCCTCTCTATCTACCTGAATAAGATGCAAATAAATAACATGGTGAGGATCATGTATATATTTCTTTATTAAAGAGACATGAAATACATTATGCACATTCATGGAAGCAGGCAAGCAAACATGTATGCAACTAGCCCTATTCTATCCATTATTTCAAATGGACCATAGAATCTGGCTGCTAGCTTTGTACAACTACCCAATTTCAAAGATATTTTATTGGGCTTCACTTTCAAAATTACATGCTCCCCTACTTTAAATTCTATAGTTTTCCTGTTCTTATCTACATAAATTTTATGTCTATATTTTTTATCTATCTTAACCATCTGGTCTTCCATATCCTTGAGCAATTCTAGCCCAAGTACCACTCTATCTATTGGGTTCTCCCAACTCACTAGAGTATTGCATTTCCTACCATACAAGGCTTCAAATGGGCTCATTCTCAATGAATCTTGATACCCATTATTATATGCAAAATCGACCAAGTGCAATTAATGTTCCCACCTAGATGGTTTATCCATCACATATATTTTCAACATGTCTTCAATTACTCGGTTGACCCTCTCTATTTTTCCATCTGACTGTGGGTGGTATGTTGTGTTGAAGATTAGATTTGTACCAAATCCTTTAAACAATCCCCTCTAGAAATTAGAGGTAAACTTTGTATCTTTGTCCGAGACAATTGTCCTAGGTATCCCATGCAACCTAGCAATCTCTCTCATGTAAATTTCTGCAATATTAGTCATTGTATGTGTTGTCTTTACACAGACAAAATCAACATCCTTTGTTAATTTGTCAACCATCACCATGATTGAATAATGTTTCCTTGCTATCCTATGTAGTTTAGTTATGAAATCCATGGTTATCACCTCCCATTTCTTCTCTGGGATTGGAAATGGTTGCAGCAAACTCGCTGGGTGCCTCTGCTTAGCCTTCACCTTCTAACATTCCATACATCGAGCGATGTAATAAAAAAAATCCGTTTTCATTCCTGGCCAAAAGAATTGGCCTCTTACTGTTGTAATTTTCTTCTGGTAACCGGGATGTCCAGCATAAGGAACATCATGCATTTCCTTCAATACCACATTCATTAGTTCTCCATAACTAAGAACATAGACTCTATTCTTATGCATGGGTAATTCATATTCATTTATCTTGTACTCCTTTATTTTTTGTTGTACATCTCCTTGCTATAAGATTTCATTTACCTGTAGGTAATGGTGATCTGTAACAAGATCATTTAAAATTATTCTCTTCAAGTCTGACTGATACATACTGACAATAGTAGCATGCATGAGATGCACTCTTATACTAAGTGCATCAACAACTTTATTCTCCTTACCTTTGATATGCTTGATATTGAGGTCATATTCACTTAAAAATTCCATCCATCTTGTTTTTCTGGCATTCAAGGTTGGTTGTTCAAAAAGATACTTCAAGCCAATGTGGTCTGTCCTTAATTCAAATCTCTTCCCCATGAGATAATTCCTCCACATCCTCAAGGCATGGACAATGGCAGCAAGCTCCAAGTCATGTGTGGTATAGTTCCTCTCATGTTCCTTAAGCTTTCTAAATTCATAGCCAATGACATGTCCATTTTGCGTGAGGACTGCCCCAAGTCCTTCCTTACATGCATTTGTACATAGCACAAAAATTTCATTTGGGTCAACAATCTTTAACACATGTGCACTAGTAAGTAATTCCTTCAACATATTAACATTTTCTTCACACTTAAGTGTCCATTCAAATTTAGTTCCCTTCCTTTGAAAAAAGGTGATGGGATGATCAATCTTAGAGAACCCTACTATAAACCTTCTATAGTATCCATCTAATCCCATAAAAGATCTGACTTCTGACACATTTCTGGGTGTTGGCCATCCCCTAATGGATTCAATCTTCTCTGGATCTACTGCTATGCCCTCCTCTGAAATAATGTGTCCCAAGTAATGGATCTTCTTTTGAAAAAAAGAACACTTACTCATATTGGAATACAAATGATGCTCTCTCAGCACTTGCAACACCAGTCTTAAGTGATGTCCATGCTCCTCTTCAGACTTAGAATAGATAAGTATGTCATCCAAGAATACTATGACAAACTGTAACAACCCTCCTAGTTACAAAAACGACTCTGACAACAGGTGCAAATATTTTTTTATTTTTTTTTTAAAAGTGTGTGCGTGCGTGTAGGAGGGGAAACAGACACACTGGACTCTACGTCGCCACCCGACGACTGACAAGACGCAACCACGACGATCACAGAAAGAAGACGCAAGGCGCACCACAAGTGACAGCAGGCATTAACGATCAAGACATAAGGAGGAATCCATAACAATAGATTTTACTATTCTGCACCGGAAAGCAGGGCATTTAATCTTAGTTCTCTGCTCCGGAGAGAGAGAAGATCAGATAGGCTCCTGGCCGTCTGCTCAGGCAGAAACTAGTAATCTCCGTCAGGTGTGTCGCAACAGTGGAAACCCTGCCTTTAAAGGGCCCGAGACTCTTGATACGACACTGGATTCCTTACACAGAGAGTCACCTCACAGACTTATATACCGAGGCTACAAGGAAGAGTCTATGTCTCGCCCGACACAAGCAAACCCAACACATGGAAAAAATATTACAACCCCGCATGACAATAGACAAGGAGAAACCACGTCTTCTATGGAAGGCGCAAGACCAAGAACTCATACAACGACCACCAGTATTAAAGACAAGGAATGTCTACAACCCTACAGTGATTGATTACTCGCCAATTACTCCATTTAATTTACTAAACCACGAGTACTTTAGCATAAGGTAAATCTAATTAAGTTGTCATCCTTAGTTTTAAGGG
>ML834172.1:48363-66310 GCA_009831015.1 Picea engelmannii | reverse complement strand
ATGAATGACTTTCACGTGTGATTTATTTGCATGTGTGGTTTATTTACATGCATAGCTGATTTGCATGTGTTGTTGATTTTCATGCGTAGCTGATTTTTATACAAGGTCAATTTTCATTCTTAGATGATTTGCATGCATGGCTAATTTGCATGCATGATTGATTTGCATGTAGTTGATTTTCATGCATGATTGATTTGGTAGTTCCTTTGGATGCATGGATTACTTGCATACCTGATTGATTTTCATGCGTAGCTAATTTACATGCATGGTTGATTTGCATGTGTGGTTACTTTCCATTCATGCTTGATTTTCATGTGCGACTGATTTGCATGCTTTATTGATTTTCATTTGCGATTGATTTGTATGCTTGGATAATTTGCATGTGTATTTTATTTGCATGCATAGTTGATTTTCATGCGTGATTCATTTGCATGCATATTTGATTTGCATGCATGGTTGATTTACACACATGACCGATTTACATGCATGGCTAATTTGCATGTATGATTGATTTGCATGTGTAGTTGATTTGCACGTGTGACTAATTTTCATGAGTGGTTGATTTGCATGCATGGTTGATTCACATGTGTGGTTATTTGCATGCTTTGTTGATTTGCATGCCTTGCTTATTTGCATGATTTTCTAGTTTGTTTTTGCATGTATGTTTTTCTTTATCAAAATAAAAAGTAAAAATATCCTTGCATGTCATGAGTGTTTTATTTACAGTTTAGGTTGGTGTAATAGGATTGTGAAATTATGTTCCTTCACTTGGGTTCTTTTGATAGTTTATTTAAAGTGCATGAGGTTGTTAATTTTCAATTTAAAAAGGCAAATCTGAAAAGTGAAAAGTGCTTCCTTTCCTTTAGATAGACTTCATCGAAATGAAGCGTGCATCTTTTTTTCATGCATTTTGATATCTTTTGGATTTGCAAAGAGTGAAAAATAGCATTAAAGTTTCTTCCACTACCTGTGCGTAATTAATAGCATTAATTAATTAAAAAAATGCTTAATGTAAAAATCATTAGACTTTCTTTTTACAACAAACCAACATAGACCAGGATTTAGGGCCTTGGTGTAGGGTTAGAGATTTAATTTTCCAAGGCCAAAAAACTAAAATTAGAATTCATTAATGAGTGTAAAATTCATTGTTGCAATGAGTGTGTCGAGAAGCTCTTATAAAACAAGAGTTAATCAGTAGGTCACATTGGGAAAGTGGGGTGATATCCCCTCTCTACATTTCTTGATGTTTGTTGGACTACTTGGACTATTATGCGTATGTGGGTTTTGGAAGTGCTATTACCTCTCTAAGGGGAAACACTTCTTGAAGATTCGAGGTCAGCTACTTGACCCATCCATGTGGTCTAGCCTACAACTATTTTCTCGACCATTCCATTGTGAGGTGGTAAACTTAGTGGATTTTCCTAGGTATATACATAGGGGACTATAAGTGGGAAGTGCTTGTGGTACCTAGGATAGATATTGAACCTTTGCTTCAATCCCCTAGAGGGTACTTGTCTTCACAAAGGTACTTGCATCAGTAAGGGTTGTCACATTAGGGTTACTGTAACGTTTCCTCACACCTTTTCTAGGAAACATTTTGGGGACTTGATTTCCCTCAGAGGGTTGGCTTTTGGAAGGCCCCTTTTATCCACTAGTTTGTTCATTATTGGATTATATTTTCTGGGGGTGTGATCTGTGGTGAAGTTTATGTTTAGTTGGCCATATTTTATTGTTTTCTTCCTCACTAAATAAATTTTCTACTATGGTTGATCAACTTCTTTGCTGGTATCATAGACCCTCTACTCTTTTGGTTGGATAGAAAATTTGGTGATTATTTTTCTGACCTTAGTAATCCTCATAGCATGGAAATCATTAATGGGTCATCCAACAAGGCAGGATCGACATGTACATCCTCAAATGTGATGGGAGAAGTCATGATGAGAACGTCCTTGCCACCACTTAGTAGGATGGGTAATACCATATATATGCCCTTAAAATCTAGTCCTTCATTCAGGGGATGCCTCCAATCACATCCTTCCCTTCCTTGAGTACACTCAGTTTTAGTATGCCCATTGTGTCATAGAAATTTCCCGCGTCTGGATTTGTTTCTAGTGGTGGACAAGGCCTTGGTATTACTACTGGAAGTGGATTCTAATATATTTGTAGTGACCATATAGGTAGTTTGACGATATCAAATGGTGGTTTTCCTTTTGATTGTAATTTTAACCATGGGTTTGCTCCTACACCTAGGGTTTTTCCTAATGTTGGGGGAAGTTGTGTCTCTAGGGGAACCAATGCCCCTGGGGGTAGTTATCTAGGGGGATCAATGCTTCCATATCCCACCAACACTCTCTCTTGCATCTAATACCAGTCATGTGATGGGAAATTATTATATGAACTCAAACCAAGGGACCCCTCCCAAAGGGGACTCTTGTGATTTTCCTTCTTGTGGAAACATTGGTACCCCTTTGATGACCATATTGAATATTGTTGAATTTTCTATGGGGATATCAGTTTGGTTGATGATCATTTTGATTGTTCCAAATACTACTGGAAATTATTTGCTAGTGAAATCTATTTCTCCTACTTCCTCTTATTTCTCAAGTCCATCTCCTAGTAAACAAAATTCTAAAAGGAATAAAAGGATAAATAATAGGAAAAAGAACTAAACACAAAGGGATATGTCACTAACCACTAAAATTCATGTTGGAGACATGTCAGTATTCATTTCCAATCATACTAGAGATAAGAAACCAACTGTTGCAATCCATGTTGGGGGAAATATATTAGTCAATGCAAGTGGCACTGGTAATAAGAAACCAACCACTACAATTCATGCTAGGGGAAAGAAACCAGTCACTACAATTCATGTTAGGGGAATTGATACTATCGAGAAATCTAGATGAAAAATACGTAAACCTAAGTTCCCTTATAAAATTTGAAAGGAATATCATCTTACTCACATATGTCCTCTCATTCTAGATATGAATAGAGTGTGGCCTAGGTCTGAAGGGTCTTCTAGTCCAAAAACACCATTGGTTTCTCAATAACCTACTCAACCATTAGTTGATGAAGTGGTCGCACCGATGAAATATTTAGTTGATCCCACTGCTCTCTCGGAGAGTGATGTGTCTAGATCAAACGTTTTCTTCATTTATATTTTAGAAAATTATGAACAAGGGGGTATCCCACTCACCTTGATATTTCTCCCTCTAAGTATTAAGAGTGTTTCCGTTGATTGGAGCAGTCTTATTGAGCCTCACCTTGATTCTTCTGAACCCTTATAGATAAGGGTCGAATCTTATTTAAAATAAATATAGCAATGTATTTTGGATGAGGGACCTTATCCAATCATTTTATCCTCCTTGACTTGGAAATCTATAGGTTCTCCTCAGATTGTGTCAGCTCCTAGTCAGTTGTTGGATTTTGATAGAAGACCTAGTGAATATTTAGAGATTCTTCCTCAGTTTTCTATCACATTAGGAAGGAATATTGTTATGGTCGATATGATAGTGGTGAATGGACCATTACGCTTCAATTTTCTTCTTGGGTGTGATTATTTATATTCTATTAATGATGTGGTGTCTACACTCTTTCGAGTGATGCATTTTCCTCACAAAAAAAACATTGTCACCATAGATCACCTTACATATGATAATAAACATACATGTTCACCTATAGACAATGATTTATATAGGTGTATATCAATGGCCACATACCTATTCGAACTAGATTAAAACAATTTTCTCGCAACTTACTATTTTTAGCATTTTTTCGGTTCCCAAAAGTTTGGGGCCATTTTGAGGGCCTGGATGCATTTTTTTCAGGATAGAGCACCTAAATTATATCCAAATGTTGTGATTTATCCTCCAAAATGAATCTCCTTGATGATACCTTTCCAACGAGCTATCGTGCACCCCAAACATAGATCGTATGCCAAAGTTACGCCCCTAGGAAGTTGATACACCAAACTACCCAAAATGGGGTCCACAAAACTGTTCGCTTTTCATCTTCTGGGGTTAGGGTTTTGGATTTTATTTATGATAAAAAGGTATCTGGATCCTCATTTTAAAATTATATTCTTGCGAATGCGAGTAGATGTCACATCTCTTCTCAGAGATAAGCTACCACCATTCTAATGAGTCTTTCACTATGCATTTCTATAGTTTTGTACATTTCGCTCATTAATAGAAATTGTGTATTATTGTATATATATGCCTCTTTTTATATATCCAATATATCTCTATTATATATTTTCTCTCATTTTGTGCCAAAAATAATCTGGATTGGTGGTATCAGAGCAATCTTCCCTTGATCGTATTTTTTAGTGCATGTCCCCGACAAGGTCCGAGTATAGCAAGTTGGGTATTAAGCTTGTATGTCTTGAGGAAAATCACTCTCACATGCCCAAGAAACCCTCCATGGCAAAAGAAAATAAAAACAACAGAGGAGAGGATTCTATTAATATGTTGCTTGAACAAGCTCTCACGCGACAAAGGGATGAAATGATGGAGAATTTTTCCCACATCCTTTAAAAGATGTCGATAACAACCGATGTGTCTTCATCAAGCGGCCACTTTGGAGGAACATCTCCTTTCAAAGTAAAAGTTAATATTGATATTCCCGTATTTGAAGGACATATAGATGCAAATTCCCTAGAAAAATGGTTAAATCTACTAGAAGGTTATTTCTCTGTTCACAAATTTTCTAACAGGGAAAAGATCACCTTCACACTCCTTAAGGCTATCCCCCATGTAAAAAATTAGTGGGAACACTTAGTAGGAGAAAAGTTCCACAGAGGAGTTTGGAATATATGGGGCCAAGCCCACTTGGGATTTTTTTGTGGATGCGGTGAAGGAACAATATTACCCTGTTGGTAATTATGAAAACCAATACATGAGATGGACCTCGTTGAGTCAAGAGAGGGGCCAAGAAGTGTCAGAGTTCACCAATACCTTACATACCTTGCGCACCAAGATGGGTATCAAAGACTTTGAGTGACATTTGGTTCTCAAATTCCATGGGGCTATACACAGATACATCCAAACTGAAATGAATTTTCTGGACATCTCATTAGTGGGTGTTGTGTATCGATATGTTGTTAAAATAGAGAAGAAATTTAAGAACTAGAACAAGTGAGAGTTCAGGTCTGCAAATTCGAAAAAACCAAAGAATGGTAAATATGGCCCTAAAAACCATCCTTAAGAAAATAAATCCAAGCCACATGAAAATAAGGGTAATAGAAAGATGAAGAAGGACACTGGAAAGTGGTGTGATTTCCACAAAATCCCCTAGCACAACACTGATGAATGTCACTCAAAAAAATCATTGGTGGCCAAGATCAAATACAAGGATCCGAACCCTGATTCAGAATATGATGCAAAAAATAATCGGAAAAGACATATCATTGATGAAAACCCCACTTCTACTGTCATGACCGTAACAATTCAACTAGAAGAATGAATAGATACTAAAGAGGGGGAGTGCCTTTTTCATTCACAGATGTGGGTGAAGGGGACTTCGCTGCATTTGATTGTTGATAGTGGAAGCCAGAAGAACCTGATCTCAACAGAGGTCATAAAATGTTTATATTGTCTACAAAACCACACCCATAACCATACAACATTGGGTGGCTTCACTAGGGATGAGATCTCCATGCCAGCCACAAGTGTCGATTTTCATACAACATCCATCCCTTCAAGAATGAGGTATTATGTGATGTTTCCTCACTAGATGTTTGTGATGTTCTTTTGGGCAAGCCATATATGTGGAAGCGCCATGCTATTTATGATTCTTGACCCCATAGCATCATCTTTACTTTGGGGGGTCATCTATACAGAATACCAGAGGTATTTCCAACTAATGTCCCACCTAAATAGTGCTACAAGGTAGTATCTCATACTACAAAATTCAGCTTCTTCACAATCTGTTCAAAAGGTGAACATAAGGAAACTGCAACCACTGCAGCCTCATTCCAAGCACCTTATATACAGTGGAAGAAGGTCAACAATATTGAATAAAATCACAAAGACTCATTTTTCACACAGTCTTCTTATCAAGTTCTCAACAACCTCCCACAAACCAAGAAGCACAACTACTCCAGTAAGGCAAGCAACTCACAAAGGTTCAGATTCAACAAGCGCTTTCCCCTCTCCCCCGGGATCTCAGCACAATGGATACCATTTCTTCCTAAGGAGGTAGGATTGGTCTAGGTGGATATCAGTGGCCAACCACCTATTCCAACTGGCTGAAAACAAAATTCTGGCAACTTACTATGTTTGGCAGTTTTTCGGTTCCTAAATTTTTCGGGGCCATTTTGAGGGAATAAATGAATTTTTCTCTATATATAACACCTCAATTATAGAAAAATGATTTTATTGAGCTTCCAAAATTAATCTCATCAATGATACCTTTCCAATGAGCTATCATGCACCCCAAACGAAGATCGTATGCCAAAGTTATACCCTTGGGAAGTTTATACACCAAACTACCCAAAATGGGGTCCACAAAACTGTTGGCTTTTCATATTCCGGGGTTAGGGTTTTGGATTTTATTTATTAAAAAAAGTCCTTTGGAGCCTCATTGTAAAATCATATTCTTACGAATGTGAGTAGCCATCACATCTCTTGTCAAATATAAATTGCCACCATTCTAGCGAGTCTTTCACTTTGTATTTCTATAGTTTTGTACATTTTTTCTCATTAATAGAAATTGTGTATTACTGTATATATTTTCCTCTTATTATATATCTGATACATCTCTATTATATTTCCTTGTTATATCTTCTCTCTCTTTTTGTGCCAAAAATAATTCGGATCAATGTTGCCCTATTTTATGTTCCTAGAATTTGACTGGAATCTACCCCAAAAAAGGTAAACTATGTGACATCATATCATTAGTGTTCAGTTTATTTTGATAAGGATCCTGTTTTCTCATGTTTTCCTTCTTGGGACATGGTCCTAGTAATTTATTAGGGGATTCTTTGACATCTTCTAACACTAATCATAAACTCCATCCTAATATGGAATATGATTAGCCTACTCCACTCATATGGGTTGTTGACTCTCCAAGTTCACATGATTTCCTTGATTTTGAGTTTCCTACATATGAATCCATCTTGTATATCATGGATTCAATCTATAATCTAGAGGAAGATGTGACACATCCAACATATATTCTTCCTTATTTGTAAAAGATGAGGGTTAACATGATGAATTTTGATTTACGACAGGGGATATTTTCTAGGGCATCTAGTAAAATGCCACATCTTGACCATTTTGATCCTCAAATATATTTTTTAGAACCCGCCACCAAATTATTTACTCTTAACAAAACCAAATATCAATGGTTTTTACCTCATTTGTTTCTTTATGGGAATAATCAAGAGATACAATAGCTCATGCAACTATTCATGACGAGTTTCTTTGTATGAAGAGATTCATTCCTATGTGTTGTGTCCCAAGCATAATGTGTCACATGGCACCAAAAACGACCCATGAGTTCATCAGTGACAGTAAGGAGCCTTGGCTTGAGCCTAGCACTAAGATTTACTTTTCATATGCATAATCCATTTGGTGCATAATTCTTTGTACCGTGTCATATTTTAAAAGTTTTTGTTTCGAAAACTTTGGACATGAGTTATTATTAGAGGTTTTTATTAGACTTATTAACTTCTATACTGGTGTTGTTGATTGGGACGTTGGAGACATTTTATTTAGTAATTTTTGGAAACATCCACTAAAATTGACGTACATGTTTCAAACCAACATATAGAGATAGGTTTTTCCTTCCAAAACCATCTTGCATTATTAACCATCCACTCTGCCATCAAAAGGCCTTAGGTTTGATCTCGTCAAGTTGTGAAAATTATCCATTCTCTTTTTTCAAATCATAAATTGCACAATAATTACTAACGTCCATCGGTTCCCTAATTAGCACCCTTATTTCCATCTATTTCCCATGTTGTGACTTCTTGTAGGCTAGGCAACCCTCCTATAGACCTTCCATAACTCAAAATTGAGCCTCATTTCTCTTTTTTCAAATATGTTTTGACCTTATATTGAGGGTGTTCCCATATTTTAATGTTACTTTATGGTTGCAAAATCCTTTGCTTCTTATGTCTTGCTGCCTATTCTTGCACTGTTGTTTTCCTTATTCCTTGTTATCGCCATTTATAGCCACACTTGACCTTTGACCATATGCATTCACTTACCTCTATTTTGTGACCACTATACCCATGGAGAGAATCATTTTTATGAGTGGACCTAACTTTCCAGTACCCTGTCATATCTATTATTCCTAGGTTGGTTCCACATACTTGGAACATAGATGCATGTTGTTCAACCACTCAATCTCTCCAGAAAAGCTTATTTTTAACTCTTCTTTGTTCTCATTAAAATATGAAAAAGATTCCTAACGAGTATACTTTTACCTATTTTTTGAACTTGTAAAAGATAAATAAGAAAGACATTATGGAGAAAACTTTTATCTTGCTTCCATGCTTGTAACACTATGAAGGAGACACTCAAAAAAAAAATTTAAATGAAGGGGGTTTTATTGTTAATCTGTATTATAAACAAATGGTAGTCGTTTGTCATGTTTCCCTTCAACATAGAACCTATTAGCATCATTCTCTTACAATTGGGTTATAACTTTCCTAGGATCGATACCATCAATATGTCATATACTCCTCCAACTGGTTACTTTTCCATTCCTTACAGAGAGTGCTTAAAATTCCTCATGCATTACCGCACTGTGTCATCGATCCTCTTGAGTTTATGATACCAGGTGTTCTTATATTTAATTTCCTAATTAAAGAAACTCAATCATCCAATACATTAATTTTCAACTTGGGGTACATTCTTTTATTGAAAAGTTATTGTGCAAAATATATGCAGGAAACAAATCCATAACCAATACTATCTTGTAATCTAAAAAGAAAAATATCAATAATTCAACACACACTATAGACTAAATTCCACACTACTAAAAGGAGCACACCCTTGTTGAATTGTAAATAACACTTTCTTGATTAAAACACTCTTGTTGAATTGGAAATCACACTTCATGCTTTCTTTAATCGGAAGCGCACCGAGACTACTCGAATTGAAACCATACTGTTGTGAATGGGATCACTCTCACACTTGCATTGAAATTAAAATAGACTCACGCTACTTGAATTAAAATTACTCTACTAAAATGAAATCACCCCTTGCATAAATAATCAAACCTCACTCTTGCATAAATGAAATAAATACACACTTGCATAAATGAGAGGCACCCTGAAAAACCTCACCTTGCACACTTTCTTTGAAAATAAATCACTTGCATGGAAAATAAACAAACCACACTCTTGTTGGGAATGAATAAAAAAATATCACACTCTTGCTGGAAACAAAACACATTCACTCCTTACAAAGAAAACTAGGAGTTCAATGTGAAATAAAACACACCCTATTGAAATAGAACAAATATGAAACCAACTAATGATTAATAACATGCAATCTCCTATGAAATGGATAACATCAACATCCCAAATCAGGTTGAGTTTCATTAAATCATCAATCATTTAAATCAACACAATAATCATATAATAGTAACAATCAACGAACTAAAACAAATTCAGAATATAACCCTAGTAACAACAATCTTCATCCACATAGGATTACTCACAATCAATTGTAAATAACAGTAACAAAAATGGTATAAAATTGTAACTATGGAATAACACACACAAAAAATCAATATTGAGGTAAATCTACCTACGAATACAGTAACAACAATGCTACTAAAGAGGAGGGCTTGTCCTCCTTAGTAGGGGATGGAAAAATTATAGAAACTACACTTAATTAAACATAAACTGAACCACGAACTTGTTGATTATTTATTAATAAAAAATCAGAAGTTACATATGCATATGTTGTTTCCCATAAACCAGATTGACTATTGAAAACTAGAATAGCTTAGGAGCAAAAGTGCTCTATTTTAAAATACCCCCCTACTTAACTAATCTTAGGAAATTGATGATTATGAATAACATTGAGAATATTTTGATTCTCAAGATTCTTAATACAATCCGGAATAAGAAGATATTCAATATCCTTTATAACTAGTTGTAACAAAACATGATTAATTTCAGATCTTGCCCAATGAGATGTCCCATAATTTAGGCTAACACAACATAATCATGAAAAATACAATAATCATTACTTTATAAAAATAGCCATGTCATCCAGGAAGAAAAGTCAATTCCACAAGGGACTTGCGCGGATAAAAAAACCAATGATCATCGTCACACACAATAATGGTCTCCAGATAACTTCGTTGGTCTATTGGGAGTAGAAACATCTTAAGAGTAATAACACCTGGAACAACCACACTTCAGGAGTAACAATAGTTTGGAGGAACGACACATTGGGAGTAACATCAGTTGGGAGTAACGACACTTTGAGAGTAACAACAAATAGGAGTAACAACACCTAGAGTAGACGATCATCCTGTAGGAAGTTCTCAATATTTTGTTAGTAAATACCCAAAGCATTCACTATCATTCCAAAATTCAAGAAAAACTTAATGAATTGACACAAGAAATGAACTTAGCATACCTAGACAAAGAGACAAGATATTTGACAATAATGGTTATGAAAAGGACATGGATGATATAAGAAAAATGGGTGAAGTTCTAATAGAAGGGTGAAAAAAAGGTGTCAATTGCTGAACCCAACACCAGGTGATCATTTTGTTGTGATATATGTTCAAGGGAAGTTAAGCATGAGTCAACTATCTAATGTCTTGTTGACCTTTTGATTCGACCATCCCTATATCAATCGTACATACTAATTCTATCTTTTTACATCATCTTCGCCATATTTTCCTATTGATTGATGGGGGATACATTAAGTCCCTACTTTGAATGATATCTTCCTATCGACTTCAACACATCATCGAGGAAAAATATCTAGAAACTAGCTAGTACCTTAAATCTTATAGTCCTCAATGGAAGGCTTCTTCGCAATCGATAGTGGGTTTACACTTGATTGATTGATTCTACTATCTAGTTAACTAGTGGTTGCATGGCTAGTTAACCAAGACTAGGTGGTAGATTACTAGTGTTTGAGTTGATGTATGTCCTAAGTAAGCTATAGAATCTCAAATATGGAACATTATCTCATGACACGGAGCACATATTTGGGGGATTATTTATGCATGGTGGTGTTCTTTTAGAGGGCGAAGAATTATGAGAAAGATTATGCTGCATTATTTAAGGAGTTAGAGCTAAGGAAGAGCTAAGGAAAAAACCAAACAAGATTTCAACTCTAGGCCTAAAGAATTCAATATTGATGTAAGGTTCTCCATTTTATCAATATAGATCAATTCTACTTCCCCCCTTTAATGGTTTTATTTTTATTTGCACAATTAGTGGTCCATTGTTGAATAGATTAGATCTGATTTGGTCCAAGTTTATTTAACACTTGAAATGATTTGTAGATTGGTAGTTTTTTTTTCTTGTCTGCATAACGTGGATTAGAGGAGTTGGAGTTAGATATCCATAGCTACATAATTCAGACACATAAGGAAAACTGTCGGTTAATAAGGTATGCCTCTCTCCCTTTTAGTGTAAAAATAAATAAATATGATTAGAGATTCTAGGAAAAATAGTATTATCTATTGGTTTTCTATCTCGGATCAAAGGCAGATCCAAGGGAGAGATTTCATGTGCACATGAGGGTTTTTCTCCATAACAAGTGAATTCTCCACCTATCAGGCCATAATATCCAATAGTACATGTGAAGCCTTGCATACCCCAGGAATTGGTGCAAAGAAAAGATACAAGGGATCGTGAGCATCATTAAGATGTTAAGAAAGAAGTAGAGAAAGGAGAGAAAGAAAAACAAGAAAGAGATGTGTGCTAAACAAGAATGGTTTAATTTATTTTTTGTTTAACCCTCATTAGACTATTGGGTTATGAAAACCTATGAACATTTACATAAAGTCTTGTATTGTATTTTATGTCATATTTATATGTTCTATAAAAGTATAACAACAATCGAATGGTCACCATGCTTATGGAATATATTTGAAACATTATTGGTGTGCTTTCCATTTCAATCATTTTGCCTCGTCAAACATAAAATGATTTGAAAACTCCCCTTAACATCAAACTTGGTGTTGTAAAATTAGATGTTTACGATGATAAAATCTAACTTGCTCCAAAAGTTGATAACATAATCATAAAATACAAATTAAATTACCTCCATGATTAATCCTCATGATATATGTTTGGATGTAAATAAATTAAATAAAGGAAACAAAACAAAATGGATAAGAAATTATAAGCGTAACTTACTATTTATATATATAATTCAATTATATTAGAAAAAAATAAAAATAAAATCATTGTAGAGATCAAATTCATTATGTTGGTGTAAGTGATTTACTCTACCTACCAACCTCACATCTTCATTTGTTAGGGTAGAATTTTATTTTAAAAAGATGTAACGACCCCAATCATTATGACCACAAGCGAAGAAAAAGTGCAATTTTGTTTTTGTTTGAATTAGGAAGGCAACGATGACAATAGTTAAACCACACAAGCGGACAATGAACACCACGCACATAGGTCAGACAACAGACAACAATGACTCAACACACTAGCACATCAAGCCACTGGGCGAAACATGCAAAAGTCAAAGGCAGATAAAATTTTCTACCCTCCCGACACAACCAAGACAATGCTTACAAGCTAAAGGATAACATTGACCACCCGACACAACGACTTCGACGACCAGTAAATAGAACCTTCCCAGCATGTGAGAGACAGTCACCATAAAGGTTACCAAACAAGAACCATCATAAACACTACAATCATCAACCACCTCGAGAGGTGCACTATCCTAAACCAAGTTTCGTATGCGCTTATCACTCAACGTGCGCAATGACCCAGTCAAGGGATCATGTCACCACATTATGACCGGTGCACCAGGAACCCACGCGCAACCAAAAACTTCTAACCTTCTATCCAACATAAAATCCAAGGTTCCTTAAATCTAATTGACACTGATACATAAAATGCGAAGTCTTACAACGAAGTCTCTCTAAACAATCAAGCAATCAGGTATGCAAGGTGACCATTCATTACAATTTAAATTGAGAAACTACTAGGTATTTCATTAGTAATATATCACCAGATTATATCGGACAATCGGGTTTTCGAACTTGAAGTTATATTGATTATCCGAACAAGTTTTTGGGACAACACACACCCTAGCATTGGAAGGAGCTCCCATGAATTAACTATAAATAATTATTCTTGACCCAATTTGAATTAGACTAAATTCCCATTGACGATAAAATATTTCTTCCATGAAGACATTAGGTGAATCGTATTGATATGTCATTTTTAGATTCAACGCAATAAATATTGACAGATGCATTTTATATAACAATATTCTAAACTATACGAATTTGTTTTTACTTCCAAACTAAATTCTGACAATCCTGCACAATTAATACCATTGTTTAAATAGGTCGTTGACCAATGTTGACCCCAGCCTTCCAATAGAGTAATATTCATAAATTTTTGAAACGATATTCATTATACAATACTAATCTATCAATCTATAATCAATCTGATTAATAATAATTAATTTCAAGAAATAAATTCTTTGCCAACAGAATCATTGTCTCACAACGCAGAGGCAATTGTTGTCTATCCAACACGTTGAGGTATTGTTGTCTAACCCAAACCCTGTGATAATTTTTTTTAGATTATAGTGTTGCCTATCAATATATTACATAGTAGGATTAATATATGACATTGTTGTAGAGCACACTCATAAAACTGTCAATAAATAAATAAATCGTTGTTCTATATATTAATCCTTTAATGACTGTAGTATATTAATCAATTTATATTAATGAATGTATATATTAATACATTAATGACTGTAATACATTAATCCATTAATATATGACATTTTTGTTGTTTAGAATATAAATTGTTGTCAATAAACAAATAAATTCCCAGTCTGGAACAAGATAAATCCGCAGTCTGAACCCATATAATTTCGCTGTCTGAGTCAATAAAAATCCGCTATCCTCTAAGCCAAACAATTCATTGTATGAAAATAAACATAGAACAATTATATGTGTTGTCTAATAAACAATCTAATTAAGTTGCTAACTATACAATTCGTTGTCCAACATTGATATACACACATATCTCATTTCTATTGCAATTAAACACATGTTTATTTAAATTCGTTGTCAGGATCTATATGCAACAACCAACACAGTCGCAGTCACACTCAACCATAATTTCATTGTCATTCATATGCAAACACTATCCCTTAAATATTCAACGTTGCATGTCTAACAATATATAGATGGATTTATAATAAATTCGCTACCAAATATCTATATAAATCTATACAATATAATGTTGTCTAATAAATCTATGAATTTCACATACACCCATTCTAAAAAGTCTCTGCAATTAAAATGCCACTGGTTACACAATAGAAACACCACCAAATGTGTAGTAAAACCGCTACCCCTTTACACAGTAAATACACAGGCATTACACAATAAATACGCAGTCATTCAAGGTAAAATTTTCGTTGTTATTCAAGGCCTAAATTTACTATTATTCAAGTGTAAAAACATAGGCATTCAAGGTAAAATTTTCGTTGTTATTCAAGGAATACCTTTACTGTCATTCAAGTGTAAAAACATAGTCAATATATACATTAATACGTTGTCATTCACATATTAATAACACTGATAATTTACCAATCAAATAGCTGGGAACTGTCATTAAAATTGCAGAGAATAAAATGCCATCCAAAAATGTAGAGGTGATATTAAAAACACAGAGAGTATTAAGTTGTCTGCAGAGAGAAATGATAAACAATACACAGAGATAATCAATCACAAGAAGGCTGAAGGACAATCATTCATCCATGAATCAATCAAACACAAAGATAAGTAAGGGGTAGACAACTGGAAAAAGTTATCCTTCGCTCATCATCTATGAACAAAAAAGCAGGGCATTAGAATCTATAGGTCTTTAAACATCGAAGTGACGACCGTCGATTCAGTTCCTGGACAACTGCTCAGGCATGGACTGATGACCTATGGATAAGGGTGGAAGATAAGCACAATCTCTTCATAATAATAAATAAAACCCACACAAATAAGTTATTGAAATCAGAAGTTGTGTTCGCCAAGGGAAATCCATTCAGAAAAAAACAAGCAAGGGGATTACAATACCATAGGAAAGTAGGTGCAAGCCAGCGCATGGAAATGCAATCTTAAATGAGCATAGAGAAATAACATGTGTACATTTAATTTCATTGCAAGTAACAATTAAACCTACGTACCTTAGCCAAATGCGATTGCTCAGTAGTTTTTGTCCCACGCGCGCTCCGTCCAGCTTCTGCTTGTCGACCGATGTGACCTCACTGGTACCTCCCAACCAATGCTAGGGGTACTCTTCTTCCCCTTGAGCCCCTCGAGTTGCAAAGGGGCCACACACCCAATACCAAAGAATCAATAGCACCCAATTCACCTCACAAGGTCGAACTACCACTCGTTCCCATTTAATTTATTTTTCATTAATTTAATCAGAAAAAACCTCTCCCGTACACATGTCACCCATCCCCCTAGTTGCACTAGAAAATTAATTTCATTAATTAATTAATTATTCCTATTTCCCTCACCCACCCAAAAACATTCCTAAAAATGCTCCTTGGTGTCCCAATATTCCCTTACAAATCATATATGACTCACGCCTTACTAAATTCCTAGTTGAGTTCAACAATAGCAAGTTCTCAAGGGAATATTCCTTACTAAGTTAAACATTCAAATTTTTCTTTATGTTTCCCCTTTTTCCTTTAGTTTCCTATTTCTTTTATGTTCCCCTCTTTCCCCTTTTAAAATAAAATTCAATTTAGCAAGTGTAGAAAAACAACCATTTATCCCTTTTTATTTTTAATTAAAAATAAAATTAGCATATGTAGATAAAACAATCATTTCCCTTTTAAAATTTTAATCCCCCATTATACTTTGATTTTAATAATTTAATTAAATTTCTTACCCCCTTCTTGTTACATATTTAATTATGATTATTATTTTTTACCACATGTGTTACTTAGACCTAGATTTTAATTTCACTAGGTTGGCAACATTTTTATTACGGAAATTGTTTTTAATATTACTTATCACATCATTCATTTTAAGGCCGACTAGGTTTATTCACTTACCCATTGAAATCACGACGTTCCCTTCAGGACGCACTAGGTGCTCCAAGGGTGCCACTTGCCTTTTTTTGTTTTGCTTGCGCGATGTGCCCTTCAGGACGCACTACGTGCTCCAAGGGTGCCACTCGCCTCTTTTCATTTTCCTTGCGGGACGTTCCCTTCAGGACGCACTACGTGATCCAAGGGTGCCACTCGCCTCTTTCTGTTTTCCTTGCATGATGTGCCCTTCAATACGCACTACGTGGTCCATGGGTTCCACTTGCCTCTTGAATGACTTGGTAGACATCAAAAACCCCTGGAGTCAATACTCTCCCAAGTGATATTGTGGGAAACTAAGGGCCTCTAAGGAATAAGGCCCCTGCCTTATTGCGCGCCCCTTAGAATCATCATGAGTGATTGTCGTAGTATTCCCTCATGACATCGTGGGCCTTCTTGAACTAGTTAATCATTAACCTACAATTCAATCCATAATGAGAGTGCTAGTAGGTTGTGGAAGGGCTACTATCCACACCTCTCCCTCAAGTATCTATTCGTCCTGCGTGACCCCTCTACTTCACATGTGAGTCTGGTCGGCAAGCTATTGTCATTTTGCATCCATCAGTGAATCATTTCAGCAACAATAATCAATCATCATAACATCTAATCATATGTACATGTGTCACATCAATAACATTCAAACCAAATAGTCCTCTCCCTAAATCGATCCAGAGTCCAAGGGGTTTCATCGATGCCTCTGCATCCTCAATGTCCAAAGTCCTACACACTCAAGAGAACCTGGTCAATAGCACCTGTCTATGTCAGTACAACAAAATAACATATCATCATATCCATAATGTCTCATAATCATAATCAAATGACTGATAGTATAATAATCTAGATCAATTGCAAGCAAGCTTCCTCAACGATAAGTTCACTCAATGCGCACAAGAGCGGGATGTTACATACACCCCCTCTTGGCTTAAAATTCATCTCGAAGTTTCACAGTATATAAATTTTGATAACAGTGTATCACAGTATCATAATTCTATCTATAAAAAAAAAATGGAAACTGTTGGCGCATATCATATGTGTCCTCCCAGGTCGTCAAGTGTGGACTATAGTTGTCCCATTGGACCTTGACTCGATCTACTGTTTGACATCGTAGCTATCGAATGTGATGGTCCAAGATGCTGATTGGCTCAGCCGTGAGTGCACCCTCATCCGATACATGCAAGGCACTCAAGTCAAAACATGTGTAGGGTCACTAATATAATGTATCAAATAGATACATGAAAAACATCATGTATACACCTCAAAGAATCAGGAAAGGCTAGTCAATAGGCCACATGCCTCTCTTTTCCACAATCTCGCAGGATCCCATGAACCTAGGAGATAGTTTAGCACCCTTTCCAAACTCTGATTGAACTCTTATGCAGTTTCAACCACAAGAATACTTGATCGACACATCGTAACTACGATTGACACGATGTGCATCGACATATCTCTTTTGGACCCTTCTAACTTGTCTATTTTGGACCCTTTTCAGGGAAATTCGAATTGCATGGGACATGCTGGACAGTTCAAGAGATATTTGAGTGTTTTAGTTTTATTGTAGTTTCTTAGTTTAGTTGAATTTGGGATATCTTCCCAAATTTTATGTAAACAGTTTGATAACTTCCATAGGGAGGTTTTACCCTGTGGAAAACTTA